>VMDO01000806.1:82058-254309 GCA_007922755.1 Pedetes capensis | reverse complement strand
CTTTTTTTTTTTTTTTTGAGACAGGGTCTTGCTAAGTTGTACAGGTAGGGTGCCCTGGTCCTGAACTTGTGATCCTCCTGCCTTTATCTAGACAGTATGAGATTACACACGTATCATGGCACCCAACTCAGCAAAATTCTTTTTTATTATTATTATTAAACTTAACCTACTCTGTTACCCAGCCAGCTACCTCTTGAGCAGTATCAAGACAATTATCAGGAAGTCTAGGGGCATATGCAAACCCAGAATGTTCAGAGGACCTGAGTCTGTTCAGGCCACAAATAATATTGCCATTCAGTGTCACAAGGAGGCCCCATCTGAGACTGCTCCTGCAAGTTTGGACTGGTCATTCTTGCCCACCTAGTCAGGACTGTCCAGCCCAGCAGGAAGACCTGCTCAGGTTATTACTGATCATCTCCTCAGTTTACTGTCACACACTGTCCCCAAAGCATATCCACAGTGACAGGGAGACTTTGGGCTACTATAACAAAGTACCGCAAGCTGGTAACTTAAACAACAGAAACACATTGATTTATTGTTTCAATGTTCTGGAGACTAGAAGGCCAAGATATAGGTGTCAGTAAGACTGGTTCCTCTGAGGGTTGTGAGGGAGGAACATCCACCTAATGCTTCACTTCTAGGTTCTAGTGGCCTTGGGCATTCCCTGGCTTTTAGATGGCATTTTCTATGTGTCTTCATATCATAATCTCTCTATATGTGTCTGTCTCTAAGTTTTTCCTTTCCATAGGAACACAGATCATATTGGATTAAAGTACACCTAATAACCTCATTAGAATTTGATTAACTCTGTAAACATTATATTTAGTAAGATCATATTCACAAGATCTGTGGGTAGGACTTCATCATCTCTGTGGGGAACACTTTTTAACCCATGACACTGAGGTAAAATGAACATCCAGATTCAGCCAAACCAAATGATGAACCTTCAAGATGACTATGGACGCACCTCACTATGTCTTCTACCCTTGGAATCCCTGGAAATAGGGGATATAGTCTTTATTCTTACTCTTACAGAAGACCCTCTGCTTCCTAGATCTATTTAGCCACTTCCTCCTCTGAAACACAATTATTACACCAGAGGACTTTACTGTCTTAAATATTGTTGTTGCTAGATGTCATTGAGTCAGGTCCAATTCATAGCAACCCTCATAGGATTTTCAACAGCTGATATTTTGGGGGTTGCTTAGGGAGTGGATTGTCACGTCCTTCTCCTATTTTTGCAGTGCTGGGGATTGAACCCAGGTCCTCAGAGAATGCAGAGCAGCACTCTACCAATTGAGGTAAACTTCAGCCCACTGTCTTGAATAGCATCATAATATTTTATTTCTAAGTAATGGCTGTGGATGATGCAATGAACATTTCCAAACTAAAGAGAACTATTCAAGTGATAAGACATATCTGTTCACTTCTATCTTATCAGTTGTAAAAATTTCTATCTAAAATAATGATAGCTGTTTGGACCATCTCATAGTTACTGTAAAACCCACCTGAGATAGTACACACACACACACACACACACACACACACACCCCACTTAATCCTAAAATGCACCTCAAGTATAAAACCCTATTATAGAGCAGTTGACAAACTTTCTTTATGAACCATATGATAATTATCTTAAGCTTTGGGGGCCCGGAGGCAAAATCAGAGAAATTATGTACTTATATAACAAGAGAGAAGAGTAATTTCTATAATTTAAAAAAAATAAATTAAAAAAATAAGAAGAATTCAGTGTAGTTTTTAGTTATACACATCTACTAATGTAATTCTTTTGAGGGGAGGCTTAATTGGGATTTAAAGTTAGTGTTTTTCATCATGAAAATTGATAACAAATGTTCATCTGTTGATGCTGATCTGCAATATGATTTTAATGTATTTCTTCTGGGAAAATATCTTCCCATTCAGAAAAGTGATACTTATGGCACCTAAAACACTGTCAATTTATAACCATGTCACTAGAATTTTTGGTGCACAGAGTAGCAATGCAAAGCTATGAGAGAGCCACATCTGGCTTCTATTATAAGTACTCAGCATTGCTGCTACAGCACAAAAACCATCACAGACAATACATAAAAGCAAAACAAAACAAAACAAAAACAGAAAAAAGTCATGAATATGTTCCAATAAAACTTTACTATGAACATTGACACGGCCTGGGATTTAGCTCAGTTGGTAGAGCGCTGCTCTGCAGTCTCTGAGGTCCTGAGTTTGATTCCCAGCACTGCAAAATGGGAGAAGGACGTGGCAGCCCACTCCCAAGGCAATCCCGAAAAAAAAAAAAAATAGTCAACCACTGAGAACCCTATGAGGGTTGCTATGAGTCGGACTTGACTCGATGGCACCTAACAACAACAACATGAACATTGACATTTTAATTTCATATAATTTTCATTTGTAATGAAATATTGGTATTTTGATTTTTTAAACAATGTCAAAATATTCTTAGCTTACAGGCCACACATAGTGATAAGCCTAATTTGGTCCTAGGGCTACAGTTCGCTTATTCTTATTTCACAAAAAATGGGAGAAGGATGTAGCCGCCCACTTCTGAAACAATCCCAAAACAATCAGTTATCAAAAACCCTAAGAGGGTCTCTATCAGTTGGACTGGACTCAACAGCACCTAACAACAATTATAAAGAACTCTTATTTGATTGTTTTTTGAGACAAAGTAGCCCAGCCTCATCTCAAACTCATAATCTCTCTCTACCCTTGTCTCTTGAATGCTGGGATTACAGGCATGAGCCCCCTCACCTGGCTGTAAGGGATTCATTAACTGAGAAAAAGAAATTAACCTTCATCTGATTCCTCCTACTTAACTAAAGTAATTTCTTCATCTTAGTTTCCATCAATCCCCCAATCATTTAAAGATGTTCTTTTATGAATATAGCATATTTGCTTTGGCCCTAAATTGAGCTGTGTGTCCTATAAATTACTTCCCACAGATAAAGAAGAACCTGAATGTGTATAGGCAGGAGATCTTGCTTTGTTTCTTCAACAATATCTCCCAACATGTGCAGCAATGCTTGTCATAGAGTGGCTTATTCAAATCAAACACTTAAAAGTACTCAGACACTGCGGGCGTGGTGGCACACACCTGTAATCCCAGCGGTTCAGGAGGTGGAGGCAAGGAGGATTGCAAGTTCGAGACCAGAGGCAGTCTGTGTAACTTAGTGAGACCCTGTCTCAAAAAAGTAAAAAATGGGCTGGGGGTGCAGCTCAGTGGTCCAGCCCTTGCAGAACATGCAAGCAGGAGGCCCTGGGTCCAACACCCAGTACTGCAAAAAAATAAAAAAGGACTCAGACAACACTTTATCAAATTGTACCCATTTTTTTCTGTTCCAATGCCAGCCCTTGATGCTCTAGACAGCCTTTTCTAGCTAGGCCAGTCCACTATGATGTCACCTCCTCTGCTTCTCCCTTGAACTCATAATTCATGCCTCATAATTTACCACATAACCCTTGATGAATTCTCATGTTAGTTGATTCTCCAACCACAAAACCAAAAACACCCCAACAAAGGATCTTTTATAATCCTTATTTCTCTTTCCCTTAAAAACTAATGAACTCTCACAGTAGGCAAGCTCTAAAGCTGTGGGGTCCCTGGTGGCAGACCTGGCTTCTTTCTGACACTCCTGCATGGATTAGGTTGGGCCACTCTGTCCACAAACTTCTCTGTCTTGGAGTCTTTTGCCAAAGCCTGACTGTATAGAATCAACAAGACATCATCCATGTGGGCTCCAAAACTCCAGAACTCAAAGAATAGGCCTGGTGCCCAGCACTCTACTCATGGCTAATACCAGTAACCAGTATCCACATCAAGTTGACAAATCAGAAAAGTCATTAATTACTAATTTTTTTAAGCACAAAGTTTTAGGGGACATTGATCATATTCATTGCCTAACTTGCATCCTATCTAAATATACACATTTCTAAAGTAAAGGGGAAAGACCCTTATCTCCCATTCCACAGGACTCTCTTCCTTTGGCATTTTCTTTCTTAAAAGACATTGCATTTGTTAGTATAAATATTTGAAAATTGAAAGCTTGAGCCCCACAGAAACAACCAGTGTTTTGAAGCTTGTCAGTGATGGGGTTTAAACTACAAGACTAATATATATCTTGGTTTCCATCAATCCCCCAATCATACACACACACACACACACACACACACACACACACACACACACACACACTCACACACACACACACATACACATATATATTTGATGATTTACAGTGAGAGATTAAAACACTCCAAGATGTGGTAAGAATAGGTGATATCACCACACCTTGGATGGGTGAAGCCACTTGGCACAAGCCCCTGTCTCACCACACCCCTGAGGTGTGGTGGAATGCCAAAGTACCACACCTACTAGTGTGATGGCTCAGTGAAAGCCAAACACTTCCAAAGGCAAGGAAGGGAAATCAATGAATGTATGTCAACAAAATTATATAATTCAGACAGAATTTGTACTGCAAATGAAAATTTAAAACAAAAGATTTCTTCTTTGAAAGTATGGGGTACAGCTGCCAGGGTTACCTGTTGATTCCACAGTCTTGTTTTATTAGTGGTTTGGGATTAATGTCTTCCCTGGCCAATCTCTATATAGGACATTTCCTAAATTACTGGATTCTCAAAACACTATAAGGGTTTGGAGACTAGGCTGAAAACTTAATTAGCATTATGCAAACTGTGGGCTTCTGGAATTTCTAGTAAGTTTAGGGAGCTGCCAAATATCCCAGCCAAGTTTCTTGGAGTCTGGAAAGGGCTACAAATGCTAATCCAAGAAAGTGGCTGCCTAGGACAGTAACAACTGTAAACTCTCTCATAGAATGAAAGGGAAATGCTTCAAGATTGGGAAAGTAGACTTCCTTTTGAAAAGAAACAATTAGGCCCTGAGAATGATCCCACCTAGAGAAAAAGCTCTAGGTGGGATCAAAGAGGGTTTAGAGTAGTCTGCAAGTTCAGAGAGAAAAAGAATATGGGAGTTGTCCTTGTCTTTAAAGGTAAAGCACAAGGGAACAAATTCAAATCTTCATTTACAATATGGCCTACCTCTTCCAGGCCAGAGTAAATGTCTCAAGATCTCAAAGAAATCAATCGAAGGAGTCTATTTACCTCAATAAAGTTAGAGGATGTCTGGTTTCCACATGTGACTATAGTGAAAAAAAATCTTCCTAGAGGAGGTTCATGAGAGGGTGGTTGTTGTTGTTAGGTGCCATCGAGTCGAGTCCGGCTCATATCGACTCTATGTACAGTGGAACAAAACACTCCCTGATTCTGTGTCAGGCACACAATCGTACTTATGTTTAAGCCCATTGGTGCAAACACTGTGTCAATCCATATAGTGCAGGGTTTCCTTTTTTTCGTTGACATGCCACTCTCCCAAACATGATGTCTTTCTCCAGGTTTAGTCCCTCCAGACTACATGTCCAAAATGTAAGACACACAGTCTAGCCATCCTTGCCTCCATGGAGCACTCTGGTTGCACTTCTTCTAGGACAGATCTGTTGGTTCTTTTGGCAGTCCATGGTATATTCAATAGACACTTCCAGCACCATAATTTAAAAGCATCAATTCTACCTCTGTTTCCTCTGTTCAATGTCCAGCTTTCATAACCACATGATGCGACTGAAAATACCATGGCATGAGTCAGGCGAACCTTCGTCTTCAATGTGATAGCTTTACTTTTCAGTACTCCAAAGACATCTTTTGCCACAGCTTTTCCTAGAGCAGTGCATCTTTTGATTTCTTGACTGCTGCTTCCCCAAGTGTTGATTATAGAGCCAAGCAAAGAAAAATCTTGGACAACCTCAATCTTTTCTCCATTTATTGTGAAGTTGCATATTGATCCAGTCATAAGGATTTTTGTTTTGTTGATGTTTGGTTGCAACCCATACTGAAGGCTATGATCTTTGATTTTCATCAATAAATGTTTTAAATCCTCTTTACTTTCAGCAAGCAGAGTTGTGTCATCTGCATAAAGCAGGTTGTTAATGAATCTTCCTCCAATCTTGATGCTGCATTCTTCCTCATACAGTCCAACTTCTCAGATTATTTGCTCAGCATATAAATTGAAGAGATATGGTGAAAGTATTCACCCCTGATGCACACCTTTCTCAACTTTAAACCAGACAGTGTTTCCTTGTTCTATTCAAACAACTGCCTCCTGGTTCATGTACAGATTTCTCATGATTACAATTAGGTGCTCTGGTATTCCCAGTTTTCGAAGTGTTATCCATAATTTGTTGTGATCCACACAATCAAATGCCTTTGCATAGTCACTAAAACATAGATAGACATCTTTTTGATATTCTCTGCTTTCAGCTAATATCCACCTGACATCAGCAATGATGTCCCTGGTTCCTGGCCCTCTTCTGAACTCAGCTTGATTTTCTGGTAGTTCCCTATCTATATTCTGCTGCAGTCACTTTTGAATGATCTTTAGTAAAATTTTGCTTGTGTGTGATATTAATGATATTGTTTGATAGTTTCCACATTCAGTTGGATCCCCTTTTTTGGTAATAGGCACAAATATAAGAGAGTAAGTGGTAATTAACATGAGCAATGTACAATGAAAGGCATGTATGGAAATCTTACAATGCAGCCCATTAAGTTATATACTAACTTAAATACTACTGATTAAAAATATATTTAAAAAGAAGTATATATTGGGACATACACACAGAGAGACAGAGAGAGAGAGAGAGAGAGAGAGAGAGAAATTCAAAGTAAATAGGCAGGTGCTCTTTTCCTTTTAAGAAAAGAAAGAAATAGAAAGACGAGGCAAATGCGTTGATAATTCTACATGTGCTAGGTTATATGTTAAAAGTGTTTTACATTCAATATCTTATTTCCTTGAAGAAAGAAAGATATCTGTCAATTTTGGAACTGTTACAAATCAGAAAAGCTATTATGCTTCAGAGTACTACTGAGTAAGTGAATAATTGAGAGAAAGGCTTATCAGAAGGGACAGCCATTCATCTCAAGTCTGGCTACATAGAGGATTATAAGTATGTACCACCTGCAAATGCCCAGCTGCAACTATCTTGATTAGCATGTTAGTAGATAATGGCACTTGTTGGGGTCTCAATCTATTCTTCAAACAATAATTATCCAGATCATCTGCATCCACCTCTACAAAGAGCTATGATTAACAAGTTTCTCATTTGAAGCAAAGTGAAAGTTCGCTCATCTTTTGGCCCTTCTGAAGAGCCAATCCTGGACTCTCTTGTTGTTAGGTGCCATTGAATCTTGTCTGACTCAAGGTGACCCTTATAGGGTTTACAGTGACTGACTGTTTTGGGATTGTCTAGGGAGTAGAATGCCATGTCCTTCTCCCATTTTTGCTGTGCTGGAAATCGAACTTGGGATCTCAGACACTGTAGAGCTGTGCTCTACCAACTGAGATAAATCCAAGTCCCAGACTCTATTCTTAGCACTTTATATCAGCTCACTCAATTCTCATATAATCCTTTGAACTAAGTACCATATAAGAAAACTAAGGCACAGAGAGGCTAATGAATGTTCCCAAAGATATACTGTACTAAAATGTCTCCAATGTGCATTTAGATGAATAAGGCAAAGAGGGAGGAAGTTCAGAGAGATGGCAGGTTAGAAAAGAGAAAGAATTAGAAGATAATTCATGATAGGAGATGAACATGCCAGAAATAAGGCTTTGAGGAAGAAAAGGAAAAGGGTAAACTTAAGCGCAAAATACAGAATTCAGAGAACCTTGTAACCAGTTAGACTTTAAGATAACTTACTCTTGTAGGGGGAGATTTCTTGTGAATTCAATTGGTCTATTTTCCTCTTTGAAATATTTCCATAGCTTGTCCTTTTCTAAGGGCCTGGCTTCACTCAAATGACAGCTTGTACTTTCACCAATATCCACTCAATTATCCCTAACCCACAAATCTAGACAACTCAGGGTATTAGGACTTCAAAAAGATTCAAACTGGTGTTTTCACCTTGAAATGGAGTATTTACTCTTCATCTAACAATAGACATGTTGTTTCTGTCTTCTAGGGGTTTCGCTTTGATGTGTCAAAGGAAATGCCATGAACTCTAGGGGAGAGTCATCACTACGTGAATACAGGATAAACAGCAGGTGTGGCTGGGACATTAAGAGAGGTATCATCCTCCTATTCCCTTTTCAAGGATAAAAGAATAAACGCTTCAAATGCTTTGGTTTTTGAAGACCTAAGTCTCAAAAAGAGTCTATAAATAGAAGCCCAGCACTTCAGAATAAAGCTGCATCAGTGAGAGGTGCCTCTCAATGTCCTGATGATCATGATTAGAAAGCTGAAACCAACACACTCTTCTTTGTGTCACTTGGGTGAAGCAGGTGGGAGGCAGATGTACTACCTGAACACCTCATAGGTTGAAAGCAGTTTTTTAGTTTGAACATTAAGCAACCACCTTCCCTTTTACAACTTTGCAAATTAAGTTGTGTTCTAGGCACAAGTAAACATAGGCTGGCAATAGTCAGGGTTAAGGGATGAAGATGATAATAATAATCCCTATGCTTGTATTGTTTCTGTTTCCTTCACTCCATGGCATCAATGAAATAACTGTGTACATACTCTTCTTTTCATATAAAAACTAAGATAACTGTGGTTTACAGAGATGTCTTGCCCAAAGAAGCAGCAAAATGGAGGAAGAGTGAAAATATGTCTTCTGACCACAAGCCTAGTACCTCTGCTACCAAATCATTATGGTGTAGATTGTGGTAGTTTTAGATCTTCTAGCAACAGAATCTTCTCTTCCTGATAATAGAACCCTCTGTTCTTGTGTGGACCCCAAATCCTTGCTTAGGAATGGATACACAGTCTGGGATGTAGATCTCCATTTTGCTAAAGGTTAAGTAGACAGTTGATCCAAGTTGGGCCAACCTCAGTTCTTCCCTGTCCTGCGCATCCTTCTCTTTTGGAGAAAAATGAGCTCTTCCTGCTGATATTGTGAAGCTGGTAGGTTGTGAGTCTTCAACAGCTTCTGCCCATCACAGTCAGTCAAGGGAGAAAATTTTCAAAGAGATAGGGCTGGTAACATTCATATTTAAGTCTCTGATTGCAGCCATATCAGAAACCAGTTCTAACCTTAGACTATCTGGTTAATGTAATCCAATAGTCCATAAAAGTAATATAAATTACTTTTATTGCTTAAGTTCATTTGAGTGTTTTGCTTTGTTTTTTGATTTGAATATTTTCAAGCAAGGGTCCAGACCGACAAATGCCCAGGAGAAACAACATGTTAGTCAGCTTTCCATTGCTGTGACAAAATACCTGAGAGAAATCAACTTTAAGGAGGAAAGGTTTATTTTTGGTTCATGGTTTCAGAGATTTCAGTCCAAAATTAGCTGGCTCTATTGCTTTGGGCATGAGGTAAAGCAAAATATCAAAGCAGTGGTAGCATGTGGAGGAGGAGGCTGCTCACCTCATAGTAGCCAGAAAACAAAGAGAAAGAGAGAAGGTGCAGGTGCCAGAGACAAAATAGACCCTTCAGAGGCATGCCACCAGTGAATTAGTTCCTGCAACTAGGCCCTACATCTTAGAGCGTCCACCTCCTCCTAATAGTACCAACCCTTTAGCACATGGCCTTTGGAGGACATTTCAGATCCAAACCATGACAAACAACAAACCTCAACATGAGTGGCTCAGACAAAAACTTGTAAACATACTAACTGGTGTACTACCCACATTTACCATAGGAAGGCCTATACTCAATGATGGTTAACTTAGGCTAGGGGTAGCCAGCTTACAACCTTGGGTTACTTCAGGGAACTCTGACCATTCTTTCTATAACCAGAATGGATTCTTCCTTCCTCTAGAGTGAATTATCCAAAGGCTGCCTTGGATCAAGTGGGTAGAATATGTGTTCCTGGGAATGTGTTAGCTCTCAGAAGTGGAAGGGAAATGTAGGTTGGGCTAAGGTGCATTGTGCCCAGCAATATCTATGGAATCAAGGGGAGGGGTGGGTTCTGTTCATCTTACTCTTTGTACTCTTTCTGATAGCTTTCAGGACATTTAATCAATAAAGTAGGATCCTTCATAAGAACTCCATAGGCCAGGAAGACTCAAAGGGACCTGCCTTATTGGAATCTTCAGTCAAGAGCTCTTGTCCACACTGTTGAGGTAAAGGCTAGATTGAAAAGAAAATGACAAACTCTCTGGCCCTTCAAAACCATCTGTCTCTAACAAAGCTAAACGGAGACAGTGATGAGATGCAAATGTGTTTTGTTTTTCCTATTTTTGCCAAATATACAGTGCTTCAAAAGAAAAGCCTTATGTAAATACAATAATAAAACTTAATATGCACATAATGAAGACTGAAAGAAAACTGTACCCTGTCTCATTATTACAGCTTACAAATTGTTTCTTTGGCAACGATAAATTCTGAGAAAACTGTAGCTATTTTGAGATATAAATTCTAGTCCCCCAAAACGAAAGAATCTTTGATGTTTTTAAATTACAACATATATAAGCTTGAGTGCTTCCAAAGGAAAGGAAAAGCTGATTTGTTGCCCCTCAAGAACATGCACAGGACAGTGGTCTTGTTGCTGGCGTGTGTGCATTTTGACTTGCATGATCTGGCCTCAAGAGCATTGCTGACATATTGTTGTTTGTTTTACTCAGGATTAGCAGAAAATTTCTGTGGGTGTTTTACGTCACTAAAGTAGGAAGCACTGAAAAACTGTACCCGCCTGGTTGATATTTCTGGAAAGAGAACTCTAAATTATTAGAGGAAGGGGGTGGGGTAGCCAGGAAAGAAAAGAATGAGTAAGACTCAAGAAAGCCCCATTAGGAAAGTCCCACTTGGAAAACTGAATTGATGGCAAATGGATTTTTTTTTTCATGAAGCAGCATTCAGCTCCACTTGATGAGGAAATAGAAGTTCCTACTGTATCTAAGGGTCTGAAAATAAAGTATGGATCTCAAGTCAGTGCCTACCAATCTGTGGAACTAACTTTGGCAAACAACAGTGAGAATTATACAGCAGAATTTCCCTTCCAATCTACTACAGATTTGTATATAATTGGACAGAAGGGGCTAGTCAAGTTTGGTCTGGAAACATTTGGTATGAAGTTTGAGATTTTTCAGATATTCTGAAAAAGCATAAAAGTCACAGAAATAATGCCTAGCCCACATCTTAAAAAAACAAAGACAAAAACCTAACACTGTAATTTTTTAAATGGGCAAAAGATGTGCAAATATAGTTGGCAAAAGAATAAATACAAGTGTCAAGGCTCAAAATACAACAAAGTCCTGACTTCATTTACCATCAAAGAGATGAATATAAAGTAAAAAGCACCAATTTTACTTATTGAATTAACAAAAGATTTTTGTATGATAATCTATGGCAGGTGTCAGGTGTCACGAGATGCACACTTGTATACTAATTCAATTAATAATACCATTATGAAAAGTAATGCAAAAGTTTTAAGTGTGCACTTTGACTCTCATAAGCTTACTTGTAGGAATTTACCCTAAGCAAAATTATAAGAGGCATGCAAATATTTGCTTTCATAGTAGTAATGTTTGAATGTTGACAAATGGGAAATAACTAAAGTGTCTAATTATAGAGGAATTAAATTTTACTCACATAACTATTATAAAAATATATAATTTTTAAAAGCTTATTATCATTAGAAAATGCTCAATATAATACTAAGAAGAAAACTCTGATTTCAAATTATATTTTAGATAATGTCATATATCATTTATATAAAATACATGTATGCATGTATTTACATGTTATACATAGTAAATACAGTATATATTATGTATACTAAATACATGTACATAGAGAAAATATGGAAGCCGAGTGTGGTGATCCACACCTATAATCTCAGCATTTGGGAATTTGAGGCAAGAGGAGCTCCGTGAGTTTGAGGTCATCCTAGGGTACATAGCGTGTTTCAGGTCAGGCCAGCTTTGGCTACAGAATGAAACTTTGTCTCAAAAACAACAAACTAACAAAAAACGAAAGGAAGCACACAACAAAAAAAGATTGACTGTCTTGAATAGCCTGCTCTGTGGTCTAACAGTATGCCCTTTCTGTTTCTCTTAGTAACTCATTACTTCTTCTAGCATAAAAGAGAAAGAAAGGAAGAAAAGGAAAAAATAGAGAAAAGATATGGAAGAAAAGAAAATATTTTTCATGGTAATGATCACTGGGTGATGAAACTATAAATTATTTTGACTTATGTATATATTTTCAAGGGGCTGGGACTTAGCTCAGTTGGTAGAGCGCTGCTCTACAGTCTCTGAGGTCCCGAGTTCAATTTCCAGCACCACAAAAATGGGAGAAGGACGTGGCAATCCACTCCCAAGGCAATCCCGAAACCATCAGCCATTGAAAACCCTATGAGGGTTGCTATGAGTCAGACACAACGGCACCTAACAACAACATACATTTTCAAATTATCTTTAATTTTGTAATATTTAAGGTAGGAGTAAACATTATTTAAAAGAACATTTTGTTATTGTTGTTAGGTGCCGTCGAGTTGGTATCCAACTCATAGCGACCCTCTGTACACCAGGGGAAACACTATTGTCAGTGCTTCTCTGCTGTTCATAGGGTTTTCAATGGCAGATTGATTTTTTGGGAGGGGGTTGCCAGGTCCTTCTTCCAAGCCTACAGCACCTGATGTTCCCAGGTGGTCTCCCATCCAGGTACTAACCAGGCCCAACCCTGCTTAGCTTCCAAGATCTGACGGGATCGGATGCCACAGGGCTATGGCTGCATTTTAGATGTCCTACAGAATATTTCTAAGATAGTCAAATAGCCAGACAGCCAGATACCACTGGAAAAAGAATTTAATTTTTAATATTCGATTATATTTATTTTTTAAAAAGCAAGATAGAAAGCCAGGACCTATGGCACATGTTTGTAATCCCAGTAACTCAGGAGGCTGAGGTGGGAAGATCATGAATTTAAGACCAGGGGAAGCCTGTGCAACTTAGTGAGACCCTATCTCAAAATAAAAAAAGAAAAAAGGGACTAGGGTACAGCTCAGTGGTAGAGCATTTGTCTAGTATGCATGATGCCCTGGATTTAGCACCCCAGTACTGCAAAAAAAAATAATAATAATAATAATAAAACAAAACAAAATAAAATAAAAAGCAAGATAGAGGAATATTACAAAATAGTAAAAAGAATATTGACCTCATAAAAATATTACATGCCATATAAAATGTCTGTTAAGTACTATATATTTATGTACATGTATGTGATATACACATATGTGTTCCCCCAAAAGATTTTGATCTTTTAATAGTAAGAAAACATGTGACAAGCAGATAAGTTACATATATGTTAAAGGAAACTTAGAAACATTTGAGATGAAAGAAAAGTAAAAGTTTACAATACCAAAAACATGGAATATGTTTTGTTTGAACACTATTTAACTCTGAGCTTCTTAGAAGTCAAACCAAATGAAGAAACATAACAGCAGAGCTACATGGTTTTACTTATCTGAGGAAATAAAACATAAATGTTTATCTGGAAAGACAGATTTCTGCCTATCAATTTCTAGTAGAAGTTTTCCATGTATATCTATATAAAAGAAATACTACATATCAAAAGGAACATTGATCTGTGATAGAGACCAAGGACATCAAATTAAAACAAAGCTCAGTAAATATTTCTACAAGGAGTCAAGCTAATATAATCTTGGTATGTTGCTTTTTGCCTGCAGCCGTAGCACTGTAGTGCCTGATCCCATCAGATCTTGGAAGCTAAGCAGGGTCGGGCCTGGTTAGTACTTGGATGGGAGACCACCTGGGAACACCAGATACTGTAGGTTTAGAAGAAAGACCTGGCAACCCACTCCCAAAAATCAATCCACCATTGAAAACCCTATGAATAGCAGAGAAGCACTGACAATAGTGTTTCTCCTGTTGTACATAGGGTTGCTAGGAGTCAGACATCAGCTTGACGGCACCTAACAACAGGTTGCTTTCTGGTGAGCTCATTCAATGCAGGAACAGAATTTGAAGAATCTAGGAAGTCTGAATCTGGAAAGGGTTTAAATCAGCTGTAAACTGGTGGTCGCTGGCTGAATTTGGCACACAAGGAGTTTTATAAAAATTTTAACTCATTGTCAATATTTTAAGAATCAGATTTTACATAAAAATCCATCTTTCAAACTTCATTTAAGGGACTGTAATTGGCAAATTGAAGCCAGTTTCCTCATCATCACTGGCTGGCCTTGAGTAGCCACTGACTACTGATGAGGGTCATTTGTTCATCAAGTTCATTGTCGGGAGACTTGCTGTGCCAAGAAGGCTTTTGCACGTGTGAGCCTAGATCTAGAAGAATGAATAGACAGCATACCTTTTGGATCATACCTTCTGAATATAAATTATTTCAGTTTGACTAAATCTAGATAGAGCTCTTGGATGTTACATGAAAAGCCACATAATTAATTCCATGACTAAGAAAAAGTTCATGAAATAGTGTGTTTGAAGCTTTTATCTGCTACAGTGAGGCTCCAATGAAGCAGTTGTCTCAAAGAAGCAAAGTCTGAGGGGCTTTGGAAGTCCCACTTCCTCTGAAGACCAAGGTGGCTACCATACAATCAAGCAAGCACTGCCCCTGGCATTGTTCCTTTCCTTCCTTTTCCCTGCCTCAGTGTTGTGACTATTCCCAGCACCGTCATGAGGCATTTGCCCAAGTTTTCCCAGTAGTGATGATGAATTTGCAGTGGTCCATATGCACTCTCACAAGTTCTCCCGTCCTGTTTCTCCTAAAATATTGTGATTCATGCTATAAACTAGTGAAGAAACAGATGGAAATTCAGGGTTCAACTGGTGGCACAGAAATGAGAGGTGTTAGCTGCTTTATACAGAGACTGAACTATTAAAAATAAAGTCTTATCCTTAGCCAGGGTTATCCTCTGCTTAGTTGAGCAGTCCCGAACACAAACAAGGAGATACTTATCTGCTGGACCATCTTTGGTGATAACAAGAAGTTTTCTTAAGTCATCTGCAGCAGACACTTTGGTGCTCATGATCAATAGCCATCTTTCTTTCTTGTTCATGGTGTTGTGGCTCAAGAATTTGAGAGAAGCAGCTCAAAAGTTCTGTTTTGGGATTTCTCATGTGGTTTTATACCACATGAGATGTTTGCTGGGGCTCCCATTATAAGAAGACTCAACATTCAAGACAGCTCTTTCCTATAGCTGGAGATGATGTTGGCTGTTGGCTCAGAGTTCTACTAGAGCTTCTGACTCAAGAACCTATACATAACCTCTATAGCATAGTGGTCTAAGAATAGTCAGACTTCTTTCATGGCATCTGTCCTCCAAGAGGGAGCATCCCAGAAGAACCAGGCAGAAGATGTAGGACCTTCAATATCCAAGCCTCAAGAGATGCTCTGTTGGCTGAAGCAGTTCCAAGCACACCTTGATATCAGCAGATGAAACACAAGCTTTGCTTCTCTATGGGACGAGAGTCAAAAAAATTTATAGACAAGCATTAAATCTTCCACAAATTCTGATATATAAGTGCACTGTACTCTTCAAAGATAGGTCTACATTTACAAAATTGTATGCTACTCACTTTAATGTAAGAAGCTCCATTCCAAATTCACCAATTTTATGAGAGACTGCAGGTGAAATATTTCATTATCTGCCACCTCATATACCCTTTTTTTTATATTACCCACAAAGGATTCTTGCTCCTTCACGGACTGGCCAGGGTCTCTCTATCCTTCATTTTACTATTCTTTCATGCTATTTCTGTCTCTGTACTTCAGTCTCCTACTTTCAACCCCAATTGCCTTTTCTGTTCCACATATCCACATACATACAATTTAGCTCACATATGATGACCCTGCAGCAGTACCACTGTGGTGTCCAATCCCATCAGATCCAGGAAGCTAAGCAGGGTTGGGCCTGGTTATTATGTGGATGGGAGACCACCTGGGAACACCAGGTGCAGTAGGCTTGGGAGAAGGACCTGGCAATCCACTCCCCAAAAATAATCTGACATTGAAAACCCTACGAATAGCAGAGAAGCAGAAACAATACTGTTTCACCTATTGTACAAAGGGTCACTATGAGTCAGATACTGACTAGAGGGCAACTAACGACAACAATGATGACCCTTTGTCCTAACCTTACTCATCTGAGACTGAGGACATTCTTTATGCTACAGTTCCACATTTCGGAAGCTGAGAGTTATTTTGGTACAGAAGGAAAAGACATATGTACTGATAGAGCAGACATTTTGAAAACAGGCATGGAAATTTAGGAAAGCTAATCTATTATATCTGAGTAGCAGAAACACAATTACATGCACAGATTCTAATAACACAAAATGTTGTTGTTGCTAGATGCTGTTGAGTCCAGTGTGACTCATAGCAACCCTATGTACACCAGATCAAAACACTTCCCAATTCTGTGCCAGGCACACAATCTTATTTATGTTTAAGCCCTTTGTTGCAGATACTGTGCCAATCCATCCAGTGGAGGGTTTTCCTTTTTTTCATTGATCTGCCACACTCCCAAACATGATGTCTTTCTCCAGGGATTGATCTCACCTGACTACATGTCTGAAATATGTAAGACACAGTCTGGCCATTCTTGCTTCTAAGGTGCACTCCTGTGCACTTCTAGGACAGATCTGTTGGTTCTTCTGGTTCTTCTGGTTCTTCTGGTTCACTTATTGTACAAAGGGTCACTATGAGTCAGATATTGACTTGACGGCACCTAACAACAACAATGATGACAGCCCGTGATATATTCAATAGACATCTCCAGCACCATAATTTAAAAGCATCAGTTCTTCTCCTGCCTCCCTTGTTCAATGTCAGCTTTCACAACCATATCATGCGACTGAAAATACCATGGCATGAGTCAGGCGAACCTTCGTCTTCAATGTGATAGCTTTACTTTTCAGTACTCCAAAGACATCTTTTGCCACAGCTTTTCCTAGAGCAGTGCATCTTTTGATTTCTTGACTGCTGCTTCCCCAAGTGTTGATTATAGAGCCAAGCAAAGAAAAATCTTGGACAACCTCAATCTTTTCTCCATTTATTGTGAAGTTGCATATTGATCCAGTCATAAGGATTTTTGTTTTGTTGATGTTTGGTTGCAACCCATACTGAAGGCTATGATCTTTGATCTTCATCAATAAATGTTTTAAATCCTCTTTACTTTCAGCAAGCAGAGTTGTGTCATCTGCATAAAGCAGGTTGTTAATGAATCTTCCTCCAATCTTGATGCTGCATTCTTCCTCATACAGTCCAACTTCTCAGATTATTTGCTCAGCATATAAATTGAAGAGATATGGTGAAAGTATTCACCCCTGATGCACACCTTTCTCAACTTTAAACCAGACAGTGTTTCCTTGTTCTATTCAAACAACTGCCTCCTGGTTCATGTACAGATTTCTCATGATTACAATTAGGTGCTCTGGTATTCCCAGTTTTCGAAGTGTTATCCATAATTTGTTATGATCCACACAATCAAATGCCTTTGCATAGTCACTAAAACATAGATAGACATCTTTTTGATATTCTCTGCTTTCAGCTAATATCCACCTGACATCAGCAATGATGTCCATGGTTCCCCACCCTCTTCTGAATCCTGCTTGATATTCTGGTAACTCCCTGTGTATATACTGCTGCTCTCTCCAAATTAGCACCTATATTTCTGGCTTTCAGTTACCTTTGACAAAAACAGTTTTATTTCTTATCTACTGGCATACTACCTTCTGCATCCAAAACACCTTTTTGTGATCTCCACAGGCAGTAATGCATAAGTGTCCTTCTCCCTTCACTTGGAAAGTTCATTGATTCCCAGCACTAACTCTTGACACAGTTCTTATCAGAATATAATATTTCTAGTCTCAAACATTACTTCCTTCAGAAAAAAAATTACAAATGATCAGATTGACCACTGGACTCAGGTATTCTTGAGTTTACAGCAGAATCATATTCTCTAGGGCCCATCCTTTTAATGTCCAAACTTCTACTATCAGCCATATAAACCTACAGGTATCTCCCTCCTGACTGAGTACTCACTGGTTATTTCCTTACATTTTTGTTTTTGCATTTACTTTTAAAGAGTAATATGAAAGCTAGGCAGGGTGGTGCACACCTGTAGTCCCAGCAGCACTGGAGACGGAGGCAGGAGGATTGCAAGTTTGAAACCAGAGGCAGTCTACATAATTTAGCGAGACCTTACCTCAAAAAGTAAAAAAAAAAAAAAAAAAAAAAAAAAAAAAAAAAAAAAAAAAAAAAAAAAAAAAAAAAAGCTGGAGGTGGTAGCTCAGTTGTCCAGCACTTGCAAAGCATACAGGCACAAAGCCCTGGGTTCAACTCCCAGTACTGCCAAAAAAAAAGAGTAACATGAAAGATTAAAATGAATCTAGCTTGTATAAATCCAACATTTCCAGCATAACAATGCCCAAGGCATGCATAACTAGGCATTTAGTCATGGAAGTTCACAGGATTTAGAAGCTGGTTTTATGTATGTTATTACATAGGTGCTTGTGATTTAGAAGCTTGGTTTTATGTATATTATTACATAGGTGCTTGAGAAATAGTAACATGAATCCTTTATTGAATCCAATAAATAAAAAAACATTGAAACAGATGTTGTGGTAGCAGTAGTTGTACTCAGTGTAAGGGTATGTTTTTTGATGGGACAGAAGGAAGGCAAAGGCACTACCTATTAAGAACAGTGGGGCTGGGATTTAGCTCAGTTGGTAGAGCACTGTGCTGCAGTCTCTGAGGTCCCGAGTTCAATTCCCAACACCACAAAAATGGGAGAAGGGCCTGGCAATCCAAGGCAATCACAAAACAGTCAGCCATTGAAAACCCTATGAGGGTCGCTATGAGTTGGATACCGACTTGATGGCACACAACAACAACAACAACAATTAAGAACAATAACTTGCAGATATCTTGCATTCTCCTTTCTAACAAGAAGAGAGACCACATAAGTTTGCTGAGCACTTCAAAGTAAGTTAGACTAGTTTTAGAATCTACAGATTATCTACTTCCAAGTCTCATTTTTTTAAAAACAGCATCCTTGTCAAAATAAGACCTAAAGAGCCTCTAAGACAAAAACAGGTTATTTAATTCAATGATTACTTACCAATATGCAAGAAACCACTTGGTACCCAATCCTGAAATATCTAAGTAGATTGTAGTAACATATCTTTCTCTTTAAACAGATTATGAAATATTGTACCCTTATACATGATGGAATACTACTCAGCAATCAAGAAAAATGAAATAAGGTCATTTGCAGCAAAATGGATGGAATTAGAGAAAATTATTTTAAGTGAATGAACCCAAGCTCAGAAAGAGAAACACCACATGTTCTCACTCATATGTGGGAGTTGAATCAAAATTATAAGAACACTGGACTTAATGTTGAATCAAAATTATAAGAACACTGGACTATTCAAAGGTCGGATCAGAATAAAAGGGAAAAAAAAGCTAAGAATGGTGTCAATATAAAATGGTCTAGAAAATGCATGCAATTGTTCTGACAAGATTATAACAAAGTTCACTACAGGAAAAGTTTCTATCTTAAACAGAATTGGAACTCAAGTACATATAGAAAAATATCACCAAGTAAATGATAGAGAAGACTTAGCTGGGGAGGGTGGGGGGGAAGCATTACAAGAGGGTAAGGGGGCACCTATATGAATAATGTACATCAAAATGCATATATGGAAATGTCACAATGAAAAGCATGTCAGAATGAATCACATTAAGGTGTACATTAAAATGTCCAATAAAAAAATATATTGTACCCTGTGTTGATAGCTTTCAATCCAAAGACTCAAACTGTTCATCTACTATAATTTGGAGAAGTGTTTAGACTAAAATATTTCCTTAGCCTTACACAATCTCATACATGAGAGTGAAGAGAACAAAATTAAGACACATATGCATCCTCTGTTTTGGACTCCTATTCTTTCCTTATCAATGAAATATACATGTTGTTGTTGCTGTTGTTGTTGTTGTTGTTAGGTTCCATCAAGTTGGTATCCGACTCATAGAGACCCTGTGTAAAACAGGTGAAACACTATTGTCAGTTCTTCTCTGCTGTTCATAGGGTTTTCAATGGTAGATTGATTTTTGGGAGTGGGTTGCCAGGTTCTTCTCCCAGTTGTTGCTGCTAGGTGCTGTCAATTCAGGGCCAACTCATAGTGATCCTATGTACAATACAACGGAACACTCCGCGATTCTGTGCCAGGCACACGATCTTTATTATGTTTAAACCCATTGTTGCAGACATTGTGCCAATTCATCTAGTTGAGGATCTGATTTTTGTTTGATATGCCACTCTCCTAAACATCTCATTCCCCAGAGATTGGTCCCTCCTGACAACATGTCCAAAATATATAAGACACAATCTACTGATCCTAACTTCCATCGAGCACTCTGGTTACACCTCTAGGGCAGATCTGTTGGTTCTTTTGGCAGTCCATGGTATATTCCATATTCATCTCCAGCACCATAATTCAAAAGCATCACTCCTTCTCCTGTCTCCCTTATTCAACATCTAGCTTTCACAACCATATGATACGATTGGAAATACAATGGCATGAGTCAGGCACACTTTTGTCTTCAAAGTGACATCTTTACTTTTCAACATTTTAAAAAGGTCTTTTGCAACAGCTTTTCCCAATGCAATGTGTCTTTTGATTTCTGGACTGCTGCTTCTGTGGGTGCTGACACTATAGAAACAAATAAAACAAAAACTTGGACAACCTCAATCTTTTCTCCATTTATCATGAAGTTGCTTATTGACTCAATTGTAAGGATTTTTGTTTTGTTGATGTTGAGGCATAATCTATACTGAAGGCTGCTTCTTTAATTGTCATCAATAAATGTTTCAAATTCTCTTCACTTTCAGCAAGCAGAGTTGAGTCATCTGCATAAGACAAGTTGTTAATGAGTCTTCCCCCAATCGTATTGCTGTATTCTTCTTCATATAGTCCAGCTTCTTGGAAACACACATAGATTTCTTCTTATCAACCACACTTTTAAGAGGAGCTTAGAAACTAAAGGTAAAGTTCTAAGGATCAGCTACCTTGTAGGACTTACAGTAGTAGTTGAAGTAAAGTAGGGTTATCTCTGTTTCTTTTTTAAATCCAAAGGAACATTTACATTCAACTTAACCCATCTCATTACTTTATTATACCTTTTTTTTCCTAAAGCTAGAAAATTTTACCTACTAGATAAAAAGCAATATTTCCTTTTTCCTATAAACAAGACATTTTAAACACTGTTTTGGGCTGAATACTGAGTTAACACATCTGTAATCCCACTTACTCAGGAGACAGAGACAGGAGGATTAGTTCAAGTCCAGAGACATCTGCGTAATTTAGCGAGACCCTGTCTCAAGATAAAAAATAAATAATGGGCTGAGGGTACAGCTGAGGGGAGACCACTTGCAAAATAAGCACAAGGCACTGGGTTCAGCTCCCCAGTACCACAAAAAACAAACAAAACACTGTGTTCCTTCATGTTTTAATTAAATAATGCTTACTTCCTTGGATCCCCACACTATCTTCCTTCAGCCTTATTTCATTGGTGCCTAGAGAAAACCAGTTAGTGTATTTTATCTCTAATTTATTCCGAAAAACAAAGCAGTTCTCCCAAGCATATTCTTTACTTCTGTAGTGGAACTCTGGAGTAACCAGGTTTATTGGGGATTATTGACAGCTTTTGAAGAGTATTGTCACTACCCTCAGTTTCTTCCACCTTTCCCTGAGACAAGTCAGGAAACATACTCTACCACATGAGCAAGCCAGCAATGAAAAGAGGTGGCTTCAGGAACAGGAAACTACCAAATGCACAGAATAATGTGAATAAATAATGCATAAATAATACACAAAGGTTCAAGTTCCCTCTTAATGAAGTTACAAAGAGAGAAGTAAATGAAGTAGTGAAGAGTTCAAATTCTGTGACTGGAGCCATCTGAGCATAAATCCAAATTATGTGATCTTGGACATAGCCAATAACATCTTCAAGCCTATATCCTCTTCTACAGAGTAGGAAAGTAAGATGTAGAATTATTGTAAGAATTAAGAAAAATAAACTATCACATTTCCTCTATACAGTACACATTTTAAAAATGCATGCTATTGTTACATCATAAAAGGATGAAATAATGGCTTATTGTCATTGTTCAAATGAAAAATCATAGGATCAAAGCAAAACAGTAGTTACATCATTTGTGAATACCCTCATCTTCACTACCACACACCTCTGCAGCCTATTGCCTGCTATCTTTTTCTCCTTTACTAGAAAATGTCTCAAAAGGATTTTCTCTTCTCACTGTTTCCATGCCGCCCACCCCCCTTCAACTCTATAAAGCTGTCAGCAGCACCCTTCATAAAAAAATCTCGTCACAATCAGAAGTGGCATCCACACTGCAGAACCTAATGTTTGGTCTTCCTCCTCTGCCTTGTCATCTCAGCAACACTAAACATGGTTGATCCCTTCCTTCTTTACCTTTCTTGCTTGGCTGAGGGCACCCAGTCTTTTAGTGTCCCTCTACCTCATTGGCTGAATCTTTTCAAGCTCCTTTGCTGTACTTTCTAGAGTTCAGTCCTCAGAGCCCTTGTCTTCCATTCATACTCACTCAGTGATTTCTTCTAGTCCTGTGTTTTTATAGCCTCTTTTAAATATATCCTTTCAATAATTTATGGCTCCCAATTTATATCTCCAGCATTGATCACACCATTAACCATCCAGATTCATGTGTCTGTCCTCAAAGTAGACATTTCCGTCTAGTCATCTGATAAAAGCTCCAAATTTGAAGTGTTCATAGCTGACCACCTGATTCTCCACTCTTCCCCCAAATAGTCTTCTTCTCCTTCCCCAGTTTCATTCATCTCACTAAACAGTTTCCTATCACTATCTTCCCAGCTACTCACACCAAAGCCTTCAAGTTGTCCTTGATTTCAATCTTTCAAGTATATCTTGCATCTAATCCTTCAGCAGATCCTGAAGGACCCACTCCCAAAATGAACCCAAAGTCCAATCATTTCACATCTTTCTCTACCATCATCCTTATCTGAGCCACCATAATCTCTGGGTCATTGCAACAGCCTCCCAAGTGCTCTCTCTGCTGCTATCCTTTCCCTAGCAGCCTCTTTGCTCATAGAGGCCAGAGGGAAATGTTAAAATATGTTAGATCAGTCTTGTGTTCAAAAAACCTCCAAGAAATTTTCCATTTCACTTAAAAGTGAAGGATCTACCCCTGGCCACCCATGGGACATCAGTCTCCTACCACTGTCTTCCTGGTTCCCTGGGCTTTATCAGCTATGCCATTCCAACATGATCCTGTTCCTCTGCTTACAGTCTATTCTCCTTATCCTCCATGCTGCTCTGATCTCACCAGTCTCCTTTCTATTCCTCAAATACTCTAAGCCTATCCTCTACCACGTTCATTTTTCTTGTTAGCACAAATCAATATTAGGCATGCTACACATGCTTTTTTAATTTGTTTGTTGTATATTTGTCCCATCAAAAGATAAGTTCCATGAAGGCATAGATTAAATTTTAATTACTGAATTACTCCAGTCTCTATAATAGTATATGGCAATAGTAAACGCTCAGAATGAATGAATGAGTGAATGAATGAATGAATGAATGAATTCAATGCACAGTTGTTGTTGCTGCTGTTAGGTGCTATTGAATAGGGTCTGACTCATAGGGGCTGGGACTTAGCTCAGTTGGTAGAGCACCGCTCTGCAGTCTCTGAGGTCCCGAGTTCAACTCCCAGTACCACAAAAATGGGAGAAGGACGTGGCAACCCACTCCCAAGGCAATCCTGAAACAATCTGCCATTGAAAACCCTATGAGGCTCACTATGAGTCGGACACAGCTAGATGGCACTTAACAACAACAACATAGTGACCCTATGTGTTGGGTCCCTGTTCGGGCACCAACTATGTTGGGCCCCACGTTCAGGCGCCAAATCTATGTGGGGCTCACGCCTCCCGGTCCGGCCTGAAGGTTCGGACGGGCTGCGCCACCACGCACACAGATACTAAACACAAGTCACTCAGGACCCTCAGGTGAGGGGCGCAGACTCCTGCGGCCCTCAGGACCCCGGCGGAGACAGGAGAAAGGAAAAGGCTCAGGCACTTTTGCCTCCCAGGGGCAAACACCTGTGTTGGTCGTGTCGGTGGTCAGGAGGAGACAGCTGCCGCTTCCTCGGTGATCAGACGGAGAGCAGGTTCCTTTCCTTGTCGAGGATTGCGATGGGAGAGCATTATTTCCTCACCGAAGGTCCGGGGGAGAGCAGCGGGAGAGGCGCTTCCTCATCTGTGGTCCAGGCAGGAATAGGCGAGAAGGTGCAGAAAGGGATGCCAGAAAGGCCATGCCAAAAAAGTGAGAGGTCGAGCTGCCGCAGCACAGCTCTTTATATAGTTCACCCATGGAATGGCCTGAGCCAATCAGCTTTCAGTCCAATTGTCCAATCAGGAAGGGTTTTGTACAAACATGCAACCAAGTAGATTTCTAATTTACATACCAGATATTCAAACGCCATTTTCCCAGTTTGGGAGTTTTTACCAATTTCCTCCCAATTTTTCCCTACACTATGTACAACAGAATGAAACACTACCTGACATTGTGCCATGCCCAAGATCATTGACATTGCTTTTCTGCTATTCATAGGGATTTTGATGGCTGATTGCTTCAGGAGTGGGCTGCCAGGTCCTTCTCCCAAGCTATAGCACCTAATATTCCCAGGCAGTCTTCCATCCAAGTACTAACCAGGGCTGACCCTGATTAGCTTCCAAGGTGTACAAGAACAGATGCCAGGGTGGTATAGCTATAGACTGCACAGTTAGTGGTAGGCATATTAAAAGTGTTTTTTTTTAAATTATAGGAGTGGGTCAGACATTGAAGAGTTAAAAAGAAAATAATAAAAAATAAATGAAATTGCTTGATTGTCTTTTTGATGCTGTTGTTGTTAGGTGCCATCAACTACAGTCTGAGTCATAGTGATCAAGTACAACAGAATGAAATACTCCCCAACACTGTGCCACACACATCTTTTTTATGTTTAAGCTCATTGTTGCAGTCATTATATCAAACCATCTAGTTGAGGGTATTTTTTTCATTGACCCACCACTCTTCCAAACATGATGTTCTTCTCCAAGGATTGGTCCCTCCTCACATGTCCAAAATATGTAAGACACAGTCTAGTCATCCTTGCTTCCAAGGAGCACACCAGTTGCACTTTTTTTGTTGTTGTTTGTATACTTTGTTTGCTTGCTTCTTCTAGGACATATCTGTTGATTCTGTTGGCAGTCCATGGTATATTCACTATTCTTCTCCAGCACCATAATTCAAAAGCATTAATTCTTCTATTTCCCTTATTCACTGTCCAGCTTTCCTAAGCATATGATGCAGCTGGAAATACCATGGCATGAGTCATGTGCACCTTTGTCTTCAAAGTGACATCTTTACTTTTCAACATGTTAAAGAGGTCTTTTGCAACATTTTTCCCGACGCAATGCATCTTTTGATTTCTTGACTGCTGCTTCAGAGGGTGTTGACTGTAAAACCAAGTAAAGCAAAATCTTGGACAATCTTAATGTTTTCTCGATTTATCATGAAGTTGCTTATTGATCCAGTTCTAATGATTTTTGTTTTATGTTGAGGTGCAATCCACACTGAAGGCTGAATTCAGATACTCTTCACTTTCAACAAGCAGTGTTGTGTCATCTGCATAACACAGGTTGTTAATAAGTCTTCCTCCAATCCTAATGCCACATTCTTCATAAAATCTAACTTCTCAAATTATTTGCTCAGCATAGAGAAGGTATGATAAAAGAATATATCCCTGATGCAAAGCTTTCCTGACCATAAACCAAATAGTGTTTCCTTATTCTATTGGCACAACTGCCTCCTGATGCATGTACAGATTCCTCATGAGTACAATTAAGTGTCTGATATTCCCATCTTTGCAATGTTATCTATAATTTGTTATGACCTACACAGTCAAATTCCTTGCCATAGCAAATAAAACATGACAGACATCTTTCTGGTATTCTCTGCTTTCTGCCAAAATCCATCTGACATTAGCCATGATATCCCTGGTTCCATCCCTTCTTCTAAATCTGGCTTGACTTTCCAGAAGTTCCCTGTTAATATATTGCTACAGTCATTTTAAATGCTTTTTAGCAAAATTTTATGTGTGTGATTAATGCTATCATTTGATAATTTGATAATGCAAATGATTAATGCTATCATTTGATAATTTCCACATTCAGTTGGATCCTCTTTCTTGGGAATAGACACAAATATGGATCCCTTCTATTCAGTTGGACAGGGAGCTGTTTTCCTAATGTCTTGGCATAGACAAGTGAGTGCTCTAATTCTGCATCTGTCTATTAAAACATCTCCATTTATATTCCATCAATTCCTGGAGGTTTGTATTTTGTCAATTCCTTCATGGCAGCTTCTACTTCAACTTTCAGTACCATTGGTTCCTGGTCATATGAAACATCTTGAAATGGTTGCTCATCCACCAATTCTTTTTTGTATAATGACCCTGTGTATTTTTTCCATCTTCTTTTAATGTTTCCTGGGTGGTTTAATATTTTCCCTGTAGAATCCTTTGCTATTGCCACTTGAAGCTTTAATTTTTTTCAATTCCTTAAGCTTGAGAAAAACGAAGCATGTTCTTCCCTTTTGGTTTTCTGCCTCCAGCTCTTTGCATATGTTATTATAACATTTGATTTTGTCTTCTTGAGCTGCCCTTTGAAATCTTCTCTTTAGTCTTCAAGTTCACCATGTCTTCCTTTTACTTTAGCTACTTGGCATTCAAGGGTAAGTTTCAGAATCTCTTGTGACATGTAGATTGGTCTTTTCTTTTTTTTCCTGTTTTTTCATAAACTTTTGCTTTCCTCATGAATTATATCTTTGATGTCATGCCACAACTCACCTCATCTTCAATCATTAGTGTCTAATGTATCATATTTGTTCTCGAGATGGTCTCTGAACTGGGGCAGGATTTACTTAAGGCCATACATTAGCTCTTGTACACTTGTTTTCATTTTCTTCATTTTCAGATTGAACCTGCATATGAGCAGTTGATGATTTGATCCACAGTCAGCACTTGGTTTTGTTCTGACTTCTTTTTTTTTCCCCTTTATTAGTAAATGATGGTGGGGTACAGTGTAATACTGTATTGGCTTTTTCTATTATGCAACTATTACCTCACTTTTGGTTACACTTTTATCAACTTACAAGGTTTATGGAACATTTTGACTAATATGTAGTAAAACTCATATGCATATTTGGGTCATAGTCCTCTATTTTTCCAATACAGTCATGAAGTTATATCATTTACATTAAAATTATCTTCTCCTCCTTTATCCCTTTACATTGATTATCCTCCACATCCCACCTTCTGCAATCTTCACTTCCCTTTGCTAGTTCCTTTCCTCCTTTCTACTCTTTATACCGTCCCTTCTTTGCTAAGTTTAACTGGACATTTTTATATATCACCTTATGTAGGGGATATTTTCTTCCTTTAAGTAAGATTCAGCTCCCACACATGAGTGAGAACATATAATACTTATTTCTCTTTTTGAGCTTGTGTTTGTTCACTTATGATGTTCTTCACTTCCATCCATTTTGCTGCAAATAACATTATTTCATTTTTTATTGCTGAGTAGTATTCCACTGTGTATATGTACCATAATTTCTTTCTCATTCTTCTATTTATGGGCACCTTGGTTGGTTCTACATCCTTGCTATTGTGAAGAGTGCTGCATTGAATATGAAGATGCAGGTGTCTCAGTGGTATAATGACTTATCTTTCTTCAGGTATATTCCCAGAAGTGGTATAGCTGGGTCATATGGAAGTTCTATTTTTAATTTTCTGAGGTATCTCCAGATTGATTTCCAAAGTGGTTGAACCAATTCCCACCAACAGTGTAAGAGGGTTCCTTTTTCTCCACAACCCTGCCAGCATTTGTTTTTTTGTTGTTGTTTTTTTTTGTTTTTTTGTTTTTTTTTTTTTTGTTCATCTTGGCCATTTTTACTGGAGTTAGGGGAAATCTCAGTGTTGTTTTGATTTGCATTTCCCTAATGGCTAGGGATACTGAGCATTTTTTCATGGGATTTTTAGCCTTATGAACGTCTTCATTTGATAACTATCTGTTCAATTCCTTTGCCCACTTGTGAATTAGATTATTTGTTGTCTTGGGGATTTCTTTCTTGAGTTCTTTGTAAATTCTATAAATTAGTCCTCTGTCTGATGTGTAGGATGCGAAGATGTTCTCCCATTCAGTGGGCTCCTTCTTAACACTATTGATTGTTTCCTTTGCTGTATGGAAGCTTTTTAACTTCATGTAACCCCATTTGTCTATTTTTGGTGTGATTTCCTGAGCAACTAGAATCTTATTAAGGAAATGCTTTCCATTTGATATTGAGTTTTTCCATTTTTCTTCCATAAATGTAGTCAATTTCGTTCTTGTATGTTCCAACTAGTGAATTCCATGTGTATAGTCACCATTTATGTTGGTTAAAAAAATGTATTTGTAATAAAAAAGTCATTGGTCTGACAAAATTCTATCAAACTATTTCCAGGATTGTTTCTGACATGAAAGCTATATTTCCAACTACTGAGCCTTCTTTGTTACTATCTGTTGCATTCCAATCACCAGTAATTATCAGTGCATCCTGAGTGTATGGTCCATCAAGTGCAGACTGCAGAAGGTGGTAAAAGTCTTCCACTTGTGCATTTGTGGCCTTAGTAGTAGGTGTGTTAATTTGAATAATAGTCTTATTAACTGGACTTTCTTGTATGTTTATGGATATTAGTCTATCACTGGCAGCATTGTACTTCAGGACAGATCTTGAGATGTCTTTTTTGATCATGAATTCATCCCCATTTCTCTTCAAGTTGTCATTCCTGGCATTGTAGATCATATGATTATCTGATTCAAAATGGCCAATACCAGTCTATTTTAGTTCACTGATGCCTATGAGTCATGCCACATCAGGAAATAGAGGTCTCAGTGGCTTTACTCCAATTTACTTCCCATTCCCATTATTAAGGTCAACTCTACTTTGAGGAGGAAATTCTTCCTTAGTTGTCTTTTGAGTGTCTTCCAGCTGCAGGCCTCATTTTCCAGCACTATATTGGATAGTGCTTCTCTGCTATTCATAGGGTCTTCAATGGCTAATGTTTCATGATGGGAGAAGGATGTGGCAACCCACTCCCAAGACAATCCTGAAACAATCTGCCATTGAAAACCCTATGAGGGTCGCTATGAGTCGGACTCGACTTGATGGCACCTAACAATAACAACAACAACAATGTTTCATGAATGGGCTGCCAGGTCCTTCTCCATAGTCAGTCTTAGTGTGCAAGCTCAGCTGAAACTTGTCCACCATGAGTGGTCCTGCTCATATCTGAAATACTGGTGGCATAGTTTTCATCATCACTGGAACATGAAAGCCCCTACAGTATGACAAACTGACAGATAAGTGAGTGTTTTGATGCTGTTTATAGCTAGTTTTTCCATTGCTAACATTCCTAATTGAGAAATCACTCTCCTCATCCACTAAAACTTGCCACTAAGCTGGGTCACAGGGACATGCTCCTGAGTCAGTTTTTCTTCTTTTTTACATGAATGACTCAAAGTGCCAATGACAATGTTTTATGTTTTATGTCTCTGTAGCTCCATCTGGAAGCCTAGTATCAACTGTCAACTATATTCAAGTGCATTTTGCTCAACTTGATGAATTTGAAACTGCTCATTCCCTGAACAAGATTGCTGTTTTATCTTTTGTCAACCACTTGCAGTGTGACTAATTTGAATGTTAACATTTTTGAGTGAAAATTCTTTGATACTAAACAAAACCATTTGAAGAGACTTTCATAATGTCTGGATATAATATTTTTCAGGAAAAAGGCAACATAAGATTTGCTAATCATAAACTAAATATACATGATTTTAATTGAGTATCAGGAGTCCAAATCTATTATTTCAACATAAGAACATCTTACCAAATGCTAAGTACTGTGGCATGCTGTTTGAATTTGTGCTTCACATATTAATGAACCACATGCTAAACTTCTAAGGCATGAGAGTTTTGTCTCCTGTCTCCCACCACATAATGTAAGATGAGTGAGGTGTCCAACCTCATAAAGAAGGTAAGAGTTTTAAATTATCATTTATCATCATTATTGGCACTTATTGAAGAAAAATATATTAATTTTAATGTTTTAATTAAATAAAAATTGTCATTACCTTCACAAAGGATTTAGAAATCCATAGTGGTACTCAATCAATTATGTCTAAGCCATGGCCTCAGGCCACATGTGGCCCAGGACAGCTAGAAATGCAGCCCTACAAAATCTTTTAGTATCACTTGTTTCTTAGTACTTATTTTCTTCATGATTCCCTTTATTATGTGTATGCACTAACTATATTATATAATTTATATGTGGCCCAAGACAATTCCTGTTTATTCAATGTGGCCAAGAGAAGCCAAAAGGTTGGACACCCTTGTAAAGATCAGATATAAGTCTTTTTGATAAAATGGACAAAGATTTAGGATTTCTAGGTATCCTCATATGCCTGCAGCTATACCACTACAGCTTCTAATCCTGTCAGATCTTAGAGTTAAGCAGGGTTGGGCCTGGTTAGTATTTGAATGTGAGACTGCCTGGGAACACCAGGTGCTGTAGCCTTGGGAGAAGGACCCAGCACCTTCTCCTGAAAAACAATCAACCATTGAAAACTCTATGAATAGCAGAGAAGTATTAAAAATACTGTTTTGCTTGTTGTATGTAGGGTTGCTATGAGTTGGACACCTACTCAATGGCAGGTACAAACAACAATATCAAATATCCTCAGACCAAAAAAAGATTACACTCAAGTTAAGGGGAAAACAAAAGGTCCAAATAGCCTGAGGAGATGGTATAACATTACACAAAAACTGCTTCTCAGTATAAAGTTCTGGCCTTGCCAAGCAAGATGCTCCCCTCACTCAATTCTCACCTCTAGAGAGAAAGAAAAGTAGGGGAGGGGTAGAGCTCAAGATACCCAAGTAGATTTTCTAAGGAAGTAACTTCAGATGGTTTCTTTAGTTTCTCCCAATCTGAGATATTAGTTTGACACTTTCTGGAACATTTGCTTTTAGGTCTATAAAAATTAGACCAAAACTGGACACAAGGAGCAAAGAACTGAATGTAGTAATGCAGAGGGCTAAATTAAGTTCTTCAACAATATTAAGAGAAATTAGAGTGTCCAGTATGATCACTTTAAAGATTGATATCCAATGGCACAGTTTTCTGAGTGGGTTAGAAGTTCCCCTTAAAGTCAATTAATTTTTTAAATTCATTGATGGTATTGGTACAACATTCCACAATCTCCTGCTTAATCACAGAATCTTACAACCATAAGGCTCATGACTCCTACCCTATTCATTGCACAATGAGGTACTGGCGAGCTGTAGTGTAATGTGTTGGATACTTCCACATTCAAGTACACAGTCTATCATGAGAGGGTAAGGGGGATGTGAACAGAAGCAATGTATAATGAAATGTATGTATGGAGATGTCATAATGAGACCCACTGAGTTGTATATTAAAAATTACCAATAAAAACTAAATTTAATTAAAATTTTTTAAATATAATACAAAAATGTCATGAAACTCCCAGTCTGGTAGAGAGGAACCTTTGTTATAGGGCTACTGGAATAAGAGAAAATATTATAGGTGTCAAAATGAAGCCATAGGTTTTTGCATATGGCATTAGAAGGACGAGGTGCAGTAAGATTGGGGAACTACAAGAGACTAACCCTTGGTTTTTGGGAGTAGGTTGTTGGGTCCTTCTCCCAAACCTACAGTACTTGGTGTTCCCAGACAGTCTCCCATCCAAGTACTAACCAGGCCTGACCCTGCTTAGCTTCTGAGATCTGATGGGATGGGACATCACAGTGGTATAGCTGCAGGCAGGAGACTGACTCTTAAATCTTACAGGATAAGTAGGAGGTGGCCTGACAATAAGGATCTAGAAGTGGAGGACAAAGGCAAGGAAGGGAAGAACATTTGAGCTGTACTATCCAATACCCAGCTAGTGGCTAAGGTATTGGACAGTACCTTAGCAATACTGTATTTTAAATAATTAAAATTAAATAAAATACAAATTTTATTTTCTGTGTCACACTAGTCACATTTTAACTGCTCAGTGTCCACATGTAGCTAGTGTTTACTATATTGGACAGTGAAAATACAGAACATTTCCATCATCTCAGAAAGTTCTACTGGACAACACTGACTGAACAAGCAAATAAACAACAACAACAAAAACAGCAAATGAATAGAGACCTAAGAGCAAATGTTGGTGGTAACAGCTGCAGGGGGTTATTTACGACTATAAGACAATGTACTTAGAGAGAGATAGTAGCAGGTGATGAGTCAAAAATCAGGGCATACTTGATTTCCTTGAATGATATCATGACATGCAGAAGGACTTGAGTACCAACAAATACTCTCATTATCAACCAATCATTACAGCATTGGAAAGCAGCATGGCTGAACGTTTGAACAAGCATCTTTTCAATTGTTCACCAATTGTGTTTATGAAACCATATGTTTTATGGTAATGGAGGCAATTTACCACATCATGAATTCATTATTTTTCTTTGAAAAAAGGAGCCTGAAATTTTTATTTGGACCTTGTATTCTTCTTTTTATTTTTATATATTAAAAAAAATCTGTGTAACATTTTAGACTTACAAGTTTTAAAAAACTATAAAAAATAGTTTCCTGGTTCTATAGTACACATAGAGATTTTGGTAGAACTAAGTTTTGGCTGTAGGAATACATGATTATGTTATTAAGAATTCAAAGATGATCATAGGTAAGCACCATGTAACCCCACCAAACATATTTCCTGAAATAATTAAGAAGAATCACAATAAACTTTAAAAAACATATATTACTATATATGACTATATTATATGACTATATGACTATATTAACAATGCAAGATTCTCTCTACTTAAATCCTTAGTTTCATTAGCAGAAAACATGAGAGTACAGGGGACATGAGGGATAGGAATTAAATACCTGTCACTGAACTATGTGGTCATCGTTTAAAATCTTAACCTCTTCAACTTCTTTCTTCATTTATAACAAGGTTTTAAAAAGGGCTCTCTAGAGATGTGGCAGAGACTAAGTTAATAGCCATGTAGAGCAAAACTAATATAGAGAGAGCACTGAGCACATAAGATCACCATCTGTGTTGAGGAGGGTAGTGAGGATAAGGGTGGCTGTCGGTCATTTACATATTGGGTGGTGCCATAAATTTGTTCCAGTACTTCTAGTAACTAAGTCTCCTGAGATGTCTTCCAAGACTCTTTACATTCATATCAAAGATTGTGAATTAACAAAAACATAAAAAAATGAATCTCACACTTACATGACCTTCATGAAATGACTATTTATCATGGGGTTTCTGAAGTTTTTTCATTCACAGCACCCTTAATGACTCAGTAACTTTTTCCCCACAGGGCTTCATACCAAAATGAGTTTGCATTTATTAAGTTGCTATGTGTCTGTCAGTTTGCCATACTGCAGGGGCTTATGTGTTGCTGTGATGCTGAAAGCCATGCCACTGGTATTACAGATACCAGCAGAGTCACCCCATGGTGGACAGATTTCAGCTGACCTTCCAGACTAAGAGAGCCTAGGGGAAGGAAATGGTTAGCCCACTCCTGAAATAATTAGCCATTGAAAATCCTATGAATAGCAGAGAAGCCCTGTCAGATATACTGCCACAAAAAGAGCCCTCCAGGTTGGAAGGACCTCAAAAGATGACTGGAGAAGACTTGCCTCATCAAGATAGAGTCTACCTTAATAATGGGAATGGAGTAAAGCCCAGGATCTCCATTTGCTAATATGGTATGGGTCAAAATAAAAAGGAACAAATGCAAACATCCATTGATAATCAGAACATAGAATGCACATCATATGAATCTAGGGAAATTAGTTCTTGATGTTGCTAGGTGCTATTGAATCAGGTCCAATTCATAATAGACTCTCATAGGGTTTTCAATGGCTATTTTGAGATTGCTTTGGAAGTGGATTGGCATATTCTTCTCCCATTTGTGCAGTGCTGGAGATTGAACCCTGGTCCACAGAGAGTGCAAAGCAACACTGTATAAACTGAGCTAAACCCCAACCCAGGAAAATTAGAAATCATGGGAAGTGGATCACATAAACATCAACATTCTAGGCATCAGTGAGATAAATGGACTGGCCTGGGCCATTTTGAATCAGATAATCATATGGTCTACTATGGCAGGAATGATAGATTAAAGAGAAGTAGGTTATATTCATCATCAAAAAAGACATCTCAAGGTCTGTCCTGAAGTACAATGCTGTCAGTAATAGAATAATATCTATATGCCTACAAGGAAGGCCAGTTCATATGACTATTATTCAAATTTATGCACCCACCACTAAGATCACAAATGAAGATAAATAAGATTTTTATCATCTTCTGTAATATGAAATAGATTGAATATGCACTCAAGATGTACTGATAGTTACTGGTGATTGAGATGGAAAAGTTAGAAACAAGAAGGAAACTCAGGAGTTGGAAAATATGGCCTCAGTGACAGAAATGATGCTGGAGATCACATGATAGAATTTTGTTTGACCAATGGCTTTTTCATTGCAAATACATGTTTTCATCAACATAAACGGTGGCTATACACATGGAATTCACCAGTTGGAATATACAGGAACCAAACTGACTACATTTGTGGAAAGAGACAATGGAAAGCTCAAAATCAAATGTCAGAACAAGACCAGGTACACTGGACCAAACCATAAACTGTTCATTTGTAAGTTCAAGCTGAAACTGAAGAAAATCAGAACAAGTGTACAAGAGACAAGGTATGATCTTGAGTGTATCACACCTGAGTTCAGAGACCACCTCAAGACCAGATTTGATATGTTTGACAGTAATTATCGAAGACCAGATGAGTTGTGGCATGACATCAAAGACATCATTCATGAGGAAAGCAAAAGGTTATGAAAAAGACAGGAAAAAAGAAAAGACCAAACTACATGTCAAAAGAAACTCTAAAACTTGCCTGTGAATGTCAAGTAGCTAAAGTAAAAGGAAGACATGATTAAGTTAAAGAACTCAACAGAAGATTTCAAAGGGTAGCTGGAGAAGACAAAAACAAATATTATATGACATGCACAAAGAACAGGAGATATGAAAACAAAAGGAAAGAACACATTCTGTTTTTCTCAAGCTTAGGGAATTGAAAAAAATTCAAGCCTCGAGTGGCAGTAGTGAAAGATTATACAGGGAAAATATTAAACAATGCAGGAAACATCAAAAGAAGATGGAAAGAATACACAGAGTCATTATACAAAAAAGAATTGGTGGACGATCAACCATTTTAAGAGGTTTCATCTGATCAAAAACCAATGGTATTGAAGGATGAAGTAGAAGCTGCCATGAAAGAACTGGCAAAACACAAGGCTCCAGGAATTGATGGAATATTAATGGATAGTTTCAACAAACAGATGCAGCACTGGGGGTGCTAACATGTTTATGCCAGGAGATTTGGGAAGCAGTTATCTGGACAACTGACTAAAAGAGATCCATATTTGTATCTATTCCCAAGAAAGAAGATCCAACTGAATGTGGAATTGTCAAATAATATCATTAATATCAACCACAAGTAAAAAATTTTGCTAAAGATCATTCAAAAGCCCCTATAGCATTATATTGATAGAGAACTGCCAGAAGATCAAGCCAGATTCAGAAGATGGTGGGGAACCAGGGACATCATTGCTGATGTCAGATGGATATTAGCCAAAAGCAGTGAATGCCATAAAGATGTTATGTTGTTGTTGTTAGGTGCCGTCGAGTCGGTATCTGACTCATAGCGACCCTCTGTACAACAGGGGAAACACTATTGTCAGTGCTTCTCTGCTGTTCATAGGGTTTTCAATGGCAGATTGATTTTTGGGAGGGGGTTGCCAGGTCCTTCTCCCAAGCCTACAGCTTCTGGTGTTCCCAGGAGGTCTCCCATCCAGGTACTAACCAGGCCTGACCCTGCTTAGCTTCACGAGATCTGACGGGATTGGATGCCACAGGGCTACAGCGGCAGGCGCCATAAAGATATCTATGTTTTATTGACTATGCAATGGCATTTGACCATGTGAGTCATAATAAATTATGGATAACATTGCAAAAAATGGTAATACCAGATCACTTATTTGTACTCATGAGGAATCTGTACATGAACCAGGAGGCAGTTATTTGAACAGAACAAGGAAATACTGCCTGGCTTAAAGTCAAGAAAGGTGTACATCAGAGCTGTTTCCTTTCACTGTATCTCTTCAATCTCTATACTGAGCAAATAATCTGAGAAGCTGGATTTTATGAAGAAGAATACAGCATCATGATTGGAGGAAGACTCATTAACAACATGCATTATGCAAATGACACAACTCTGCTTGCTGAAATTGAAGAGAATTTGAAACACTCACTGATGATGATCAACAAACACAGCCTTCAGTATTCACTGAGCCTCAAAAGCAAACCAAAAATCCTTACAATTGGGTCAGTAAGCAACTTCATAATAAATGGAGAAAAGATTGAGGCTGTCCAAGATTTTGTTCTATAGTCAACACCTACAGAAGCAGCAGTCAAGAAATCAAAAGACACATTGCAGTGGGAAAAGCTATTGCAAAAGCTATTGCAAAAACACCTCTTTTTTAACACCTTTTAAGGTGTTGAAAAGTAAAGATGTCGCATTAAGGAACAAAAGTGCACCTAACTCATGCCATGATGTTTTTAGCCCCATCATATGGTTATGAAAGCTGGATATTGAATAAGAGATACAGGAAAATAATTGATGCTTTTGAATTATGATGCTGGAAACAAATATTAAATATAACATGGACTGCCAAAAGAATCAACAGATCTGTCCTAGAAAAAGTGCAACCAGAGTGCTCCTTGGAAAAAAGGATAGCTAGATTGTGTCATATCTTTTGGACATGTTGTCAGGAATGACTCATCCCTGGGGAAGGATATTTTGGGAGAGTGCCAGGTCAACAACAACAACAACAAAAAAAAAAGACCCTCAACTAGATGGACTGGCACAGTGACTGCAACAATGGTCTTAAATATAAAAATGATCCATTGCCTGGCATAGAATCGGGGAGTGTTTTGTTTTATTGTACATAGGGTTGGTATGAGTTGGACTTAACAGCACCTATCAACAACAAGAAGTAGCTACAGTCAAAGTACATTTGATAATAACTCATTCATTATCTAGCAGAAGTTATTGTATTTACTAAGAAAGGTCAAAGTATCCTGCATACCCCTGTGTCTTCATTGCAGCACCCCAGGGTACCTTAGTACACAGTTTTAGATCCATAGACTTTCAATTCTTGTGCTTTATAAAGCACTTTAGAAATTACAAGCTAATTTATTTTCACTATAACTACCATGAGACACCATGTAGCTGAGAAAACCATGATTTTAATAGAGTGTATGCAACATTTCATAGCTATGAAGTTGCCAACCAAGACAGTCTTCTCCCTGCTCTGTTCTGTTTCTTCCTCTATTCAAAGTGTCAATGGCACTTTTTATTAATCTTTATTGTTTTCCAGTACTATTGCCCACACTCAGTAAACTTAAATATACAAGAAATACTTTCATGCTTTTTCCAATTTTATATTTTAATTCCTTGAGTAGACAAAGTATTATTCCAAATTTTTCTTTATAATATTTGAACCTACACACACACATGCACACATAGACACAAAGCCTCTTGTAGCAGGAGTATGTATGTTTTAAAATATAGCAAAGTAAAGAGTTGCAGATTAAATTGTAGAATTGTCATGCAAATTATGGAATGATAATAACAATAGCTAACAGTTATTAATAGGTTAATATGTGCCAGGCACCTTACTACGTGATTAACAAAAATTAAATCTTTCTAAAATCTCTTCAGTATATATACAATTATCACCTACTTTTTAAAAAGTCAGAAATTTAAGAATCAGAAGAAATGACTAATATAAACTGAAAAAGACTTGGTATTGTCAAAATTAGCTTGGAAAAGAAAACAAATTGGAGGATTCATACAACCTAATTTCAAACCTTACTATAAATCTTTACTGTGCTATAATTAAGACAGTATGATATTAGTAAAAGGAACACATCTTCAACAGTGGAAGCAGATAGATCTACACTGAGTCAACTCATTTTCAGCAAAGACAGCAAGACAACTGAATAAAGTTTAGTCTTTTCAACAAATGATAATGGAAAAACAAAAGACCCTCGACTCATATATGGCACCAGATACAAAAATTAAATTCATAATAAATCAGACATCTACATGCAAAATCTAAAACTATAAAATTTCTAGAATAAAAACTGTGGGAGAAAGCCTTTTTAATCTTGACCTAGGCAAAGATTTCTTAAGGTACAAGAAGCATGACATCTAATGTAAGACATCTGATATAAGAGAGAGAATTAGGTGCAGTCTCCATGTGATAGAGTAAAACAAAGAGGTCAAAATAGGAAGGAGTGGCTTCTATTCCAGAGAGACAGACTGGAAAAAGCACAGAAATCATAAAAGAGGTTATAGGATGGTGTCAGACTGCAGAATGGTGCTGAGCAGTGAGAATGAGCAAGACACATCTCCAGCAGCCAGCTCCCTGGTGGATGAGAGGCACCAGAGCCCAAAAAGGCAAGCTGGACAGCTCTGATAGGCAGACTGGCAGTCCTAACACGGCAAGACACAGTTCTTAATGCCCTTGGATCCATCTGGAGGATTTGGGGAGGCAGTGGCTCTTCTTGACTCAGGGGAGTGTCAGCATTAGAGAAGAGATTCATTTTGCCACGCTCCATATCTTGGAGGGCCATGACCAGGAACCATCATGAGAGGGAATGGATTAGGTGAGATTGAGCTACTCAAGGGCCCTGAAAAAAAAAGAATAATCACTGGTCAGGAAGCCTGGGGGTAACCTGTCACAATCCCAGGGTGTAGCCAGGTTTAACAGGTAGTTACAGAGAGGGGGAAGGTGGGACTCCCACATGCTGAGCAGTCCTGGCAGCAGGAGGCTCAGGCAAGGTAGATAATAGCTTTGTTCCCCAGGGAGTAGAGACAGCTCCATCTCCTGAAGAGAAATTTGGAGAGTAGCAACTCTGAGCTGAGGCCAAACAAAAGACTCCATCTTTAACTGACCACCATCTCCACCTAACAGACTCCAACATCAAAAGACATAGAAAGAAGCTGCTCTAGCATATTATCTTTTTTTCTCTCTCTCTCTGTTTTTTGGGTTTTGAACTCAAGGGTTTTGTATGGGGAAAGTACTGTGCTACTGTGACACTGTATAGGACTTCCAGCCCTTTTCTTACTTTTGTTTTGAGATAAGATCTTCTTGAGTTGTGCAGATTCCCTCTGGCTGGGGGCTCAAGATCCACCTGCTTCAGCCTCTTCAGATAATCAGATCACAGGTGTATACCATGGTGTCTGCCTCTTTTATTTATTTTTTTCTTTTTGTCTTCTTTTTCCTCTTCTTTTTGTCATTGTTTTCTTTTGCTGCCTGTGCATCACTCTTTTTCTAATTACTACACTTTTAGTATTGTTTTCACTTTTTTATTTCATTTATTTATTTTTTTGTATATTTTCTAAAAAAAGAGAAGTCCCATAGCCTTTTTAAATTCTTATTTCCCTTATTATGTTTACCAAATTTTGTTAACCCTGCAGCCTTACCACTGTGGCAACTGATACCATCAGTTCTCGGAAGCTAAGCAGGGTCAGGCCTGGTTAGTACTTAGATGGAAACCTGGGAACACAAGGTGCTGTAGGCTTGGAAGAAGGACACAGCAACCCACTCCCCCAAAAAAATCAGCCATTGAAAACCCTATGAATAGCAAAGAAGCACTGACAATAGTGTTTCATCTGTTGTACACAGAGTCACTATGAATTGGACACTGACTTGGTGGTACACAACAACAACAACTTTGTTAATATATTTTTATTAATTGTGCAATCTATTTTTCATTAATCTTTTGTTCTTATCTCTTCCTAGCATTCATTTCCTTTCTAGATCTTTTTTCATTGTTTTACTTAACCCTTGCTTCTTTCTCCCCTTTCTCTGTCCCCCACCTTTTATTTCAGGCAATTAGTATTTTTACCTTTGCCCTAAATAATTTGTAACTTTATACCTTACTCTATATTATTGTCACCATTTTCTGTACTCTGGGCATTGATGGTGTAGTAGTTGGCTTTAACTGATTTTAAGTATTTCTATATCTGGTTTGGTAAGGTATTGTACCTATTACAGTGGTTTATTTTGTTCTCTGGGAGTGGTACTAGGTAAGAAGATGTCAAGAGAAAGCTTCTCACTAAGAAGATCCCCAAATAAAATGGGAAGAGACATCCATCCCTACAGATGCACAAATCAAAAAAGAGAAACACAGGAAACATGGCAAAGCAAGGCAATACATCTTCTCCAACAGACCCCAAGTCTTTAACTACTAAATCCAAAGATATTGATATGGTTAAAATGTCAGAAAAAGAATGCGAAAGTCTACTTGTAAAAATGATCAATGACTTCAAAGAGGACACAGGCAGGTGAATGTAGTAAGGAAATCAATATACGACCTCGATCAGGAAGTCATCAATGTACAAGACAAAGTCAGCAAAATGGCTGAGAAAGTCAGCAAGGAAATTGAGATTTGGGGAAAAAAAAACAGAATGTTGGAAATTAAGAACTCAATAAATTAAATTTAGAAACATAGTGGAAAGCAACACTAGTATATTACATTTACATATCAACAAAGAAAAATAAATAAATAAATAGATAAATAAATACAATCACAACTTTCAAGAATTCTGGAATATGATCAAGAGACCAAATCTAAGAATCCAGGGTATAGAAGGAGCTGAGATAAAAAGTAAGGGCATAGAAAACCTATTCAGTGAAATTATAGAAGAAAAGTTTCTCAAATATAAGGAAAGAAATGGACATCCAACCACAGGAAGCATTTGGAACCCCAAGTGGACCTGACCAGAAAAGAACCTCCCCATAACATATTATTATTAAAATGCCAAGACTAAAGAAATAATATTAAAAGTTTCAAGAGAAAAATACTAACTCACTTAACAAAGGTAAACTCATTAGAACGACATCAGGCCTCTCAGCACAAAAGTAAATAACTGCCAGTTAAGATTATTATACCCAGCAAAGTTATCAATTAAAACTGATGGAAAAATAAAAATTTTATAAGACAAGCACATGCTAAAGCAATTTATGTCCACCAAGCTAGAACTGTAGAAGATATTTAAAGGAGTCCTATATACACATGAGAAAGAAAGACAGTCTCAATCATTATTGTTCAGAAAAAAATAAACTTCATGAGAGGAGCAGAACAAATGCAAAGTAGGAAAGAATCAATCATGCCTAACTCAAAAACAAAACAAAACAAAACAAAACACAGCAAACCCTGAATATGAGTAAGAGAAAAAGAAAAGAATCAACAGTATGTGAACCAACCAGGAAAATAACCAATACAATTACAAGCATCAGCAAGCCTCCCTCAATAACCCTAAATATAAATGGTCTTAACCCTCTAATTAAAAGACATCTCACAAAGAAAGGAAATATCACATATGTTGCTCTTACAGCAAAATTGAGGTATACATATATAGATAGATAGACTCACACAAAAAAAAGACATGCAAGTAGAAATGAGCCCATTGGTGGGGAGGGAGAATATGGGGAAGAGGATCATAAAAGGGTAATGGGGTAGTGAACATAAGCAGTGTGCGATGAAATGCATATATGGAAATGTCATAATGAGACCCATTGAGTTGTATATTAAAAATTGCCAATAAAAAATGAAAAAATATAAAGGGGAAAAAAGATATCTCTCTGGCAAGGACACTCACAGACTGAAAGTGAAAGGATGGAAATTGATATACCAAGTAAGTAGAAGCCATAAAAAAAGGAAGAGTAGCCATCCTCCTATCAAATAAAGTAAACTTCAAGTTATAATTAATCCAAAGAGATAAACAAAATCATTACATACTAATAAATAAAACAATCAATTGAGAAGTATAACAATTATAAATATGTATGTACTGAATACTGATGCACCCAATTGCATAAAGCAAACACTATTGGATATAAAGGGACATATAGGTCCAGATACAAGAATAGTGGGTGACTTAAATACCCCATTCTGATCTATACATAGAACAGTCACACAAAAAATCAATGAGGAAACATCAGAGTTAAACACTACAATAGATCAAATGGACTTAATGGATATTTACAGAATATTCTATCCAAAAGCTACAGTACACATTCTTCTTGGCAGACCATGGAACTTTCTCTATAACAGGTCACATTTTAAGCCATAAATCAAGTCTTAAAAAATACAGGAAAATTAAAATATTTTTTTCTTTTTGGACCATAATGGAATGAAACTAGAAATCAACAGCAAGAGAAATTATAGAAGCTAAAAATACATGGAGACTGAAGAACACACTCTTAAATTATCAATAGGTCCTTGAAGAAATCAAGAAAGATATAAAAACATTCCTAGAATCAAATGAAAATGAAAACACAACCTTCCAGAATCATTGGGATATAGATAGCAAAGGCAGTTATAAGAGGGAAGTTTATAGCTATGAGTGCCTACATTAAAAAAATCAGAGAGTACTCAAATAATGATGCATCTCAGGGTCTTACAAAAGCAGGAACAAACAAAACCTCAAATCAGTAGATAGGAAGTAATAACAAAGATCAAAACAGAAAGTAATGAAATGGAGACTAAAAAATAAAAATAAAAATAATTGATGAAACAAACAGCTAATCCTTTGAAAAGATAAACAAGACCAATAAACCCAAAGAAAGAGAGAAGACTCAAATTAATAAAATTAGAGAAGAAAAAGAGGGAATTACAACAGATACTAATGAAATCCAGAGAATCATTAGGGAATACTTTGAAAGCTTATATTTTAAAATACTGGAAAACTTAGCTGATATGGATAAATTCCTAGACACATATGATTTGCCAAAATTAAATCAAAATTATACAAACAATTTAAACAGATCAATAATCATCAGCGAGATTGATGCAGTAATAAAGAGCCTTCCATTAAAGAAAAGCCCAGAACTGGATGGATTCACTGCCAAATTCTACAAGACCTTTAATGAAGATTTAAGAATAATGTTCCTCAAATTAGTCCATAAAATAGAAGGAATGGAAACAGAAGGAACACTATCAAACTCATTCCATGAAGCCACTATTCCCTGATAACAAAACCAGATAATGACACAACAAAAAAGAAAACTACAGTCCAATTTTGCTGGTGAACATAGATGCAAAAACACTTAATAAGATACTTGCAAATTTACTTCAATAACACATTAAAAAGATCATCCTACTACATAAAGTTGGTTTCATTCCAGGGATGCAAAGGTGGTAAAGCATATGAAAGAGACTAAATGTGATACAGCTATATACTGTATCAGTCTATTTATATAATAGACTCAGAGACAGAAATCACATGATCATCTCAATAAGTACAGAAAAGGCCTTTGACAAAGTTCAATATCCTTTCATGATAAGAGCCTTGAAGGAACTAGGGATTGAAGGAACATAACTCTACATAATAAAGGCAATATAAAACTTACAGCAAACATAATAATAAATGGGGAAAAACTGAAAGCATTTGCTCTAAAATCAGGAACAAGAAAAAGGGGTCCTCTCTCTTCACTGCTTCTCAATATAGTAATTGAATTCTTAGTCACAGCAATAAGGAAAGAAAAAGAATACAAATAGGAAAGGAAGAAGCCAAATTATCCCTATTTGCAGATAATATGAAGAAGAACATGGCATCAGGTTTGGAGGAAGACTCATTAACAAACTGTGGTATGCAGATGACACAACTTTGCTTGCTGAAAGTGAAGAGGATTTGAAATATTTACTGATGAAGATCAAAGAACACAGCCTTCAGTATGGATTGTGCCACAACATCAACAAAACAAAAATCCTTACAACTGGGTCAGTAAGCAACTTCATGATAAATAGAGAAAAGATTGAGGTTGTCCAAGATTTTGTTTTATTTGGTTCTACAGTCAAATCCCATGGAAGCAGCAGTCAAGAAATCAAAAGACATGTTGCATTAGGAAAAGCTATTGCAAAAGACCTCTTTTAAGAGTTGAAAAGTAAAGATGTTACAATGAAGATGAAGATGCACCTGACTCATGCCATAGTATTTTCAGTTGCATCATATGGTTGTGAAAGCTGGATGCCGAATAAGGGAGACAGAGGAATTGATGCTTTTGAATTATGGTGCTGAAGATGAATATTAAATATACCATGAACTGCCAAAATAACCAACAGATCTGTCCTAGAAGTGCAACCAGAGTGCTCCTTGGAAGTAAGGATGGCTAGAGTGTGTCTTACATCTTTTGGACATGTTGTCAGGAGGGACCATTCCTGGAGAAGGACATCATGTTTGGGAGAGTTCTGGGTAAATGAAAAAGGGAAGACCTTCAACTAAATGGACTGACACAGTGGCTGTAACAATGGGCTTAAACATAAAAACAGATTGTGAACATGGCATGTTAGGGATTGTTTCATTTTGTTGTACATATGTTCACTATGAGTCAGACTGAAGTTGATGGCACGTAACAACAACATACTTAAAACATCCTCAAGAGTCCACCAGAAAACTCTTAGAGCTGATAAATGCTTTCAGTAAAGTATCAGGATACAAAATCAACATAAAAAATCCATAGCTTTTCTATATAACAATAATAACCAGGCTGAGAAAGAAATCAGGAAAACAATCCCATTAATAGCTTCAAAAAGAAGAAAACACCTAGGTATAAACCTAACCAAGGAGGTGAAAGATCTCTACAATTAAAACTTTAAAACACTAAAGAAAGAAATCAGAGAAGACACCCAGAAATGGAAAAATCCCATGCCCATGGATTGGAAAAATTAATGTTGTGAAAATGGCTATATTATTGAATGCAGTCTACAGATTTAATGCAATCCTCATCAAAATCCCAATGACAGTCTTCACAGAAATGGAGAAAACAATCCTAATATTCATGTGGAAGCAGAAAACACCCCCAATCACTAAAGCAATCCTGAGCAGAAAGATCAATGCAGGAAGTATCACAATTCCTTATTTCAAATTATACTACAAAGCCATAGTAACAAAAACTGCATGGTACTGGCACAAAAACAGACCAATAGAACCAAATAGAGGATCCAGAATAAACTCATGTATCTACACCCATTTGAGGTTCAGCAAAGGTGCAAAAAAATGTAAGTTGGAGAAAGATAGCATCTTCAACAAATGGTGCTAGGAAAATTGGATATCCTCAAGTAGAAGACTAAAACTAGATCCTTCTCTCTCATTTTGTATGAAAATCATTTCAAAATGGATCAGAGATCTTAATGTAAGACCTGAAACTTTGAAACTGCAAGAGGATAACATGAGGAAAATACTTCAAGGCACAGGCATAGGCAAGGTCTTCCTGAAAAGGACCCCAAATAGCCAGGAAACAATAGCAAGAATGACAGATGAGACAGCATGAAATTAAAAGGTTTTTGTACAATATGGGAGATAATTATTAGAGCATAGAGGCAGCCTACAGAATGGGATAAAATATTTGTCCAGTATACATTAGTTAGGGGATTAATATCTAGAATATATAAAGAGCTCAAAATTTAAATAATAAAAAAGCAAAGTATTCAATCAAAAAATGGGCAAATGAACTGAACAGAGAGTTATCAAAAGAAGAAATACAAATGGCCAATATCATATGAAAAAAATGTTCAACATCCTTAGTTATCAGGGAAATGCAAATCAAAACTACTTTAAGATACCATCTTACCCCAGTTAGAATGGCTAGTATTAACAAAATAAACAACAAATGCTGAAGAGGATGCAAGGAGAAAGGAACCCTAGTGCATAGCTGGTGGGAATGTAGGTTGGTGCAAACATTATAGAAATCAGCATGGAGATTCCTCAAAAAACTAAAAATAGACCTACCACGTGACCCAGCTATCCTATCCCTGGCTATATATCTGAAGGAATATAAATCAACACATCATAGAGATACCTGTTCATCCATCCTGCAGTTCTATTCACAATAGCCAAGGTATGGAATCAACCTAGATGTCCATCAACAGACAAGTGGATGAGGAAAATGTAGTATGTACATACCATGGAGTTTTATTCAGCCATAAAGAAGGATGAAACTACATTATTTGCTGGAAAATGGATGAAACTAGAGATTATCATTTTAAGTGAAATAAGGCAGACATCACATGTTTTCTCTCAAATCTGGATGTTAGATTTCAATATGTATTCAATATTAAAATATATAGATTATGAAAGTAGAAGGGGCTCTATGTAGGGAGAGTTGTTATCATTGTTAGGTGCCATGAGTCAGTGTCTGGCTCATAGTGACCCTATGTACAACAGACAAAACACTATTGTCAGTGCTTCTCTGCTATTCATAGGATTTTCAATGACTGATTGCTTTTTGGGAGTGAGCTACCAGGTCCTTCTCCCAAGCCTACAGTACCTGGTGTTTCCAGGTGGTCTCCATCCAAGTACTAATCAGGCCTCACTCTGCTTAGCTTTGGAGATCTGACAGGATCAGATGCTACCATAGTACAGCTGCAGGCATGTAGGGGGAGAAAAGAGACAAAAGAGAAGAGAGAAGGAGCAATAAGAAAGGGTAATGAGAGAAAGAAAAAAATTATGTTTTGCCTTTAAGCCAAAGACATGCAAGTAGAAGGGGTCCACTGCTGGAAAGGAAGGTGATGAGAGGAGGGAGGTCAAAACAAGATAATGGGGGAGGCAAAAATGAGCAATGCACAATGATATGCATGTATGGAAATGTCATAATAAAACCCATTGTGTTATAAACTAGAAAATTTCTAACAAAAAAAATTAAAAAGAAGCACAATCCATAAAAAAAAGATAATAAATTAGACTTCATCAAAATTTAAAAGATACTTTTTTAAAAATGAAAAGACAAACCACAGACTAGGAGGAAATATTTGTAATGCATATGTTACTAAAGTATGTGCAGTCAGAATTTATAAATAATTCTCAAAATTCAATAATAAAAAACAAAAAAAAAATAGTTTTTAAATGAGCAAATTAGTTCACCAAGAAAATATATTGTTGTTGTTGTTGTTTGGTGCTGTCGAGTTGGTATCCGACTCATAGCAACCCTCATAGGGTTTTCAATGGCTGACTGTTTCGGGATTGCCTTGGGAGTGGGTTGCCAAGTCCTTCTCCCATTTTGCAGTGCTGGGAATTGAACTCGGGACCTCAGAGACTGCAGCACTCTACCAACTGAGCTAAATCCCAGCCCAAGAAAATATATAGATGAGAAATAAACATCAAAAAAATCAAAAAGGCCGAAAATGATTTATCATTAAGGAAATGTCAGTTAAAACTGCAATGAAAGGAGTGGAAATGTAGCTCAGTTGTGGAGCCGATACCTAGAATGCACAGTGTCTGTCCTGGGTTAAATTCCCAGCATTGAAGAGAGAGAGGGAGGGAAAGAAGAAGGAACAGAAGGAGGAGACAGAGAGAGAGGGAGAGAGGATGGAGAGAGGGAAAGAAAGTGGGAGAAAGAGAAAGCAGAAGCAGGAAAAGGAGGAGGGAGGAGAGAGGAGAAGACAGAATGACAAAATAGAATGACAAAATAACAACATAAATAACAAAATAACAAAATAACAACAATAGCAACAACAACTTTAAATTGACAAAAACAAGGGCTGGTGAGAAGTGGAGCAATTAGAACTCCCATATAATGTTTGTAGGAATGCAAAATGGTACAAGCACATTGGAAACAATTTACTAGCTTCTTGTAAAGTTAAACATATACTCAAAGCCAGGCACAGTGGCACACACCTATAATCCCAAGTTCTCAGGAGTCTACCCAGGAGTTTGAGGCCAGCCTAGGCAAATTAGCTAGACTTTGTCTCAAAAATTAATTAATTAATTAACACAATGAATAAATACAATTGTTATTGTTAGGTGCAAAACAAATCGGTCCAACTCATAGTGGCCCTATGTACAACAGAACAAAACACTCCCAGACACTGTACCATGCCAAGCATAATGTTGGTGATTCTCTCCTATTTGTAGGATTTTCAATGGCTGATTGTTTCAGGAGTGGGTTGCCAGGCCCTTTTCCCATTTTTGCAGAGCTGGGGATCAAACCCAGGTTCTCAGAGTGCACAGAGCAGCACTCTACCACATGGGCTAACCCCAGTAAATACAATCCCACTTATAGGTATTTACCCCTCAAAAAAATGAAGCTATGTTCATATAAAACCAAATGTTTATAGAAGCTGAATTCATAATCACCAAAAAAAAAAACTTTTAAAGCAAACCAAAGTCCTTCAACTTGTGAGTAAACAAATCATGTTACATGCATATAATAAAATACTACCCCTCAGTAAAAACAAATCACTGATATATGCACTATATTGCTTAACTATTTTTCACCCTTACATCCCCAAGTATGGAGGCCAATGCCTACTAAGCTTGTCTGAAACCTGTATCACCCCCTACTATCTCATTATCTGATCCTTGTTCACTCCCAAATGATTACCACACATCCAGGGAGAGTATCTCTCCACCATAAGGATCCACTCCAAGTTTCTTCATGCTATAGATCCAGAATGAACACATCAACAACAACTATAAGAGGAAGTATTCCTAACTCCATCCCAAACTAGGCCCTTTTTTACCCTAGACTTCATCTTCTGCCTCAATAGTAAGCCATTTTTAGAATTACTGGCAATGGGTATATCTGCATTCCCTTAAAATAACCATCACTCCCATCCACAAGAGTGTGATGTGACTCTAGAGCATGGAAAAGACATTCACTTAACAACTTACATCAGTATATTACCCAAAGTCTGAGTTATACAATCTTTACCATAGTCATCTTATTGTTGTTAGGTGCCGTCGAGTCGGTATCCAACTCATAGCCACCCTCTGTACAACAGAGGAAACACTATTGCCAGTGCTTCTGTGCTGTTCATAGGGTTTTCAATGGCAGATTGATTTTTGGGAGGGGGTTGCCAGGTCCTTCTCCCAAGCCTACAGCATCTGGTGTTCCCAGGCAGTCTCCCATCCAGGTACTAACCAGGCCTGACCCTGCTTAGCTTCCAAGATCTGACGGGATTGGATGACACAGGGCTACAGCTTCAGGCAGTCATCTTATTAAATATCCATAAAAAGAAATAATAGATGCATTGATAAGGGCCAAATTAGAGACATACACAATGTACTCTGTGCTATCAGACTATAGTGATAGGAAGGATAGAGCCCTGTGTTCTTCACAATATTAAAGGTACTTAATGAGTCCTAACCAATATTATGTAAAGAAATAGGAAGGAATCTAGCAGAATAGAAAAGAATAGACCAGAGTATAACTCATGACTGACTGAGAACCTGGGTTTGATCCCCAGCTCTGCAAAAATGGGGCTATCTACTTACTTTTGGGAGAACTTACTAATACTTTTGGCTGCTCAGTGTCCTCATATGTAAAATGGAGAAAATAGTTTCTACCACATGGGATTGTGAGGATTTGTTGTTGTTGTTGTTGTTGTTGGGTGCTGTTGAGTTGAGTCCGACTCATAGTGATCCTGTGTATGACAGAATAAAACACTCCCCAGTACTATGCCACATCTGGCACTATGTCAGTGCTTCTCTGTTCATAGGGTTTTCAATGGCTGATTGTTTCAGGATTGGATTACTAGGTCCTTCTCCCATTTTTGTGAAGCTGGGGATTGAACCTAGGGCCTCAGAGAGTGGAGAACAGCACCCTACCAACTGAGCTAAATTTTAGTAGGTGAGTACTTTTAAGGTACTTAGAACAATGCCGGGGACGTAGTAGGCATGATAAATATTTGTTAAATACAATATACAAAGTGTGTGGGGGAGCTGGTGGGAATGTGTGAATTAGGTCATGATTTTAAAACATTTGGAGAAACTCAAAGCTAGACGAAGTGAGAAAAAATTTAACTTCAATGGACAAAGAGGGTACAGCTAAGCAAAAGATACGTGTGTTTTTATGGGGAGACATTCTAGGGCAGGAAACAGAGTATGGGGATTTGGTTTTAAACCTCCCCTTCCACCATCTGGGGAGGTAGCAAGAAGGGAACAGGAAAACATTAAAGAGGGGAGAAAGTTGTTATTTTACCTTATGTAGAATTCTTTTGTACTGAAATCCTCTTTATCAGGACCCAGATATTTTAGAATGATGCCAAGCTTTGGTAAAAACAGATGTAAATGCAGGAAACACAGCACATCTAGCAAGAAAGACTATTGGGTAGTTCAGTTTATTAACAACACATTCAGTGTAGTAACCATTTGCAGATGATCATTAAAATATATTCCCAAGAGTCATTTCTTTTAGTTATTGTTTTCGAAGTTTCATCTCCAAAATTTCTTTAAACTACTTACCTAGCTGGGAGAAGGGCCTGGCAATCCACTCCCAAGGCAATCCCGAAACAGTCAGCCATTGAAAACCCTATGAGGGTCACTAGGAGTTGGATACCGACTCAACGGCACCTAACAACAACAACAACAACACTTACCCAGCTGAGCTGAAAGCAAGTTACAACTGGATAATTACTTAATCCTAAATGAGCATAAATAGAAAGATAATGTGGTTTGAAGATCTCAATTCCTATATGTTGGAATCCATCCAAAGAGGAAGCCTCTTTACTAACCTGCATAAATAATTTGAACCATGATAAGATCATTCTGAATTCGTTGTTGTTGTTAGGTATCATCAAGTCAGTTCTGACTCTTAATGACCCTATGTACAACAGAATGAAAGACTACCTGATACTGTGCAATGACTGGTACTTTTCTCAGTGCTTCTCTGCCTTTCATAGGGTTTTCAATGGCTGATTGCTTTTTTTGGGGGGTGGGGTGGAGTGGGCTGCCAGATCCTTTTCCCAAACCTACAGCACCTAGTGTTCTCAGGCGGTCTCCCATCCAAGTACTAACCAGGCCTGATTCTGCTTGGCTTCCAAGATCTGATGAGATCAGATGACAGGCGCCTTTGGTTGCAGGCCATTCTGAATTGGTTATACCTAAATAACTTAAAAATCACTGAATAAAATTTTGAACTCAACAATCTGGACGTAAAAGCTCATCTAATGATAATTTATGTGTGAGATGTAACCATCCAAAGCCACCTAACCTATTACTGAGCAAGAGTGAAACTGGATGGAAACAAAAGTGGAGGCTAATTATGTTCAATCATAAATAATCTTGGTGCTCATGAAAGGTCCATTCATTTGAATATGCTCAAATGCCCTGCAGGAAAATTCTTTACTGTCAATAGAAAAATATGATCCAGAATGCAATTTTAAGGAAACTTAAAATATCATAAGTCAAGAGGACTATCTTGAGTTAGGTAATATATTATTATTAGCCACCATTCTACAAATGAACCAACTAAACCAAAAGAGATAAGCAATTTAGACAATAATGCAAATAAAAGGCAAGAATACTAAAGTTCTTGGTGCTGTGTTGCTTTGGGTGTTTCCCATCTTTATTTCTATAAATCCCAACTTTATTTCTTTATTTCTATAGCATGTATTACAAGTAAATTATGAGATGTGTATATATGTATCACACCTGAAAGAAACATGTACCAATTACCTGTAGAGCTGGTTGCTTCAATTATAGCCCATGAAACTGAATCCAGCTGGTGTGATATAAGTATAAACTCACTGCACATTTCATGCATAAACTTAACAATAAAATTAACAATAATAAAAAATTCTTCCATATTTCCTGGTGATTCAGACAATGGGTATCTACTAAACTCACGGTTAGGGAAGATGAACAACAGGTTTGTCAACATTATGCTTCATGGAGTGTCAGTCATTGAGGTTTTCATGGAGAAGCAAGTTGTTTTGTTTTGTTTTGTTTTCTTAATGACATACTTCCATGTAGTTGGGAAGGGGTGTGCCTACTCAGATCTGTGGCTATGACAATAGAAAGGATAGCATTAGAGTGAAACCCATGAGGCAATGACCTTAAGTACAGGTGGTTGCCACAGTGTCTATTATTAGGATCCATGAGATACAGTCAGAAGTCATGTTGCAAAATGGCAGATGGAAGGCCAGTTTCCCTTGACAAAGTGCAAAGGCATGCTATAAACACTTGTATGAACAAACAGCCTTAGCAGCAACCACAACCAGGAGAAAAGTTGGAGGAGGTTTTCCACAACAAAGGAAGTATTGTTCTTCTGTGGTCACCCTTAAATTCATCCTTTGTTGTAGAAGACGCTTAGGCTCCACCATGGAACTGTGGCATCCCACCCAGAATCTCCCTGTGGGCCAAAGTGATGGAATAAATTGATTCACAGTGATTTGTTCCTTCTGAGTAGAGAACCCACATCTTCAGTTCAATAGCAAAAAGGTCTCCAAAGAACAATGAGGTAAAGTGGGCCAAGCTGACAGCCATAAAGCGGACGGGGGCTGTTCCAGTTCTCTCTCAGAGGCTGGAACCCTATCTGGATGAGGACATGACAACTACGTTGGGGCTCCCATTTCTTCATCTTGATACTGGGGATCCCAAGGCTGGCACTTCATGATGACTATCACTGTACACAAGCATATAACCCTTCCATGAGGCTGTTGCTTTCTTTTTTTCAAGGTATAGAAGCCAAAACCTGTTTGGTAAGGGAAATGAAAAGCTTGCATGAAAGCACATCTTGTTTGTGTAACAGACAACTGTCTGGGGTTGTATAGTCAGAGGGGGAATTACACAAACAGGGATAACAGGGAATCTCGGTAAACCCTCCTGCTGGGGAAGCCTCCATCAACCCATGACTCTATACATGCTCTCTCCCCACCCACTCCCACCCCCAGGTGGGAGATTAATCATCTCTGCCAGATCATCAAGGTGTGCCTGGACTGAGTTTTGCCTTCTCGGTATTAAAGTACTTATGATAGAAAAATACTTGTTAATTTAACAAGGGAGTCTATTAAGAATCTCTTTGGCAGAATATGGAATGTAGAAAAGTAATAATATAATAATTTAGTACTCTCTAACAATGTGCTGGGGCTGGGATTTAGCTCAGTTGGTAGAGCACCACTCTGCAGTCTCTGAGGTCCTGAGTTCGATTCCCAGCACCACAGAAATGGGAGAAGGATGTGGCAACCCAATCCCAAGGCAATCCCGAACCAATCTGCCATTGAAAACCCTATGAGGGTCTCTATGAGTAGGACATGACTCAAGGGCACCTAACAACAACAACAACAACAACAACAATGTGCTATATATAAAAGGTACACAAGACATGTCTCCAGCCTTTAAGGAGCTATCTAGTGAAGAGTCCAACAAGTAAACACATAAGACAAGACCAACACTATACTAGAGGTAACCACAGTATGTATTAGCCATAAGAATTTTCCTGAAATGTTAAGGTATGTTTTTGAACTGGTAGAAATCCCAAAGAAGAGCATGAGGTCTTCAGAGGGGCCTTGTCCCACTCCTCTTCACCTGGACAGATAAAAATGAAACAAAATAGGTGTAGGCGGGGTTCTGAGTGATAGAATTTGGTTTAAGTTCAGTTAAGCTTGTAAAGCCCATTTCTGAAAGAACTTCCTGTGAACAAGGTACCATGACTATTTCCAGCTCATGATGAATAAATGAAATATTTGATCACAACAGACACATTGCTAAAGAAAGTGGCTCATATAATTTGTCTTTTATTTTTCCTGCTCTAGGTGTGGTTAGGTGACTTTCCCTTGGTTAAGGGACTTTTGGGCCTAACTACCTAAGATCACAAAGTTGAAAGGAGCCAGGCAAGAAGTATTTGCTATTTGATGGGGGGGGGGGACAAAAAAATCCCTTAATGCTACCAAATGAAAAATAAATAAATAAATAAATCTGATTGAAAACATCTTTACCTCATTGGCTTGAATTTTAAATCTACTAATTATCTCAGCTTTCCCCATTCCTTTCTCATGAGCAGATATTGTGGAAAACATAATTATAAGTAAAGATAAAGTGTGCTGATCCCCCACCCCTTTCCAATCCAGAATCCTCCATTGCAAAACAAAGCCCTACAGACATAGAAATGTTCTTTTTGTTCTCCTTTTAAGCTGTTGCCCTCCAGATCTTCCAAATAGAGATAGAAGCTATTGAACTCTGCAAGATGGTTTTCTTAATCTGGACACCTTGGTGTAGGCATTAATCCCAGTGACTCTGGAGACTGAGGCAGGAAGATCATGAGTTCAAGGCCAGAGGCAATCTATACAATTCAGTGAGACACTGTTCCAAAATAACTAAAGAAGAGGCTTGTAGTGTGGCTCAGTGGTAGAACACTTGCCTATCATGTATGAGGCCCTAGGTTCAACCTCTAGTATGAAAATAAATAAATAAAAATTTTAAAGATGATTTTCTTTGCTATGGTTTCTCCTTCTGCTTAGATTTTAATAATTCAAAAACTCTCTATAAATGTGCTTTCAAGTTTAAACCTGAAACAGAATTCAATGAGGGATGAGTATTTATGGTTTTAAATTTTCTGCAGAATTGAAGGTGGGGCTGGACAAAGAAAAACCTGGGAATGGAGGAGAGATCTCTGTCTCTCAGTCTTCTTCTAAATTCTGTTTCTATTAAGTTCACTAGCATTCCTTTTTTTAAAAAAATAAGAAATCAGTTATATGTAATCAAGTTATTTAGAAGTGATTAGAAAATAATGATCAATGATCTTTTCCAAATTGGAACACAAATACGAGGAAAGAGAGAGGCTAGAATCCCCTCAGGGTGCTTTCTAGTGACAATACAGTTCCTTTATTGTGAGCACTCAATTTTGAGGGGAAATTTAAGGAAAAAAACATAAGAAGTTGGAAAACACTAACAGTTAATGCATTATGAAGGTCTTACTCTGTGCTAGCACTGTTCTAAACACTCTATACTATTAACTCATTTATTTTCCATGGTCTGATTGTCAGCAGCAGTGGGAGATGAAACCCAGTGTTACTGCCTGTAGCCTGAGGCATCTCCCCCCTCAGATCCCTCCCCTTAGCTACATAACAGAAAAGAATTTCAGGATAAGTCAAAGTGAAACAAAATGAGTGAGTTTATATTAAGTAGAGATAAAAGATAGTGTACATTTTATATTTAAGCACAGGTGTATGGAGAGAAAGATGCCTAAAAAAATAATAGTACACATTCAAGACATGAATGCAGGCCTCTCAAAAGAGAGTCACATTTAAGTTTCTTCACAATAGGCATTTATACAGTTTTGGTGGTTTTTGAAGTTCCATTGTCTATAGAATTTAAGGAACTTTTTAGTGAGAATATAGAATTATCCACACAGCATCTTATATAGATTTACAGATTTACAAAATAGTGCTAATAAGATGCATAGGTCAAAAGTGTCAAAGGAATTCTTCCTAAGGAAGTCAAGGCCTGTATTTTGGCTGTAAACATGGTCCATAATCTTTTTTATGAGATTTTCTTGATTCTCAGCCAGCAGAGTAAAGGCCTCCTGTCCCTTCCCTTGTCCCCTTAATTTTCCCTGTCTTTACATCCTGTAAATGTACATCACTGTAAATTTACATCACTGTGAGGCTGGATTATTAACAATATTTTACAGTAGAAGAAATGAAGCAAAGAGAGGTCAAGTAACTTACCAGGCACACCCAGCTAGTAAGCTTGTATTTGAAGGGAGGCTTCAGGATCTGTTTCATTTTGTTTGTTTAACCATTAAGGCACTATTAGCTTTTTTGCATTATAACACCCATTTTACAAGAGTTTATTGAGCTACATATGCAAAGCAGGATGAAAGGGGAAAGTAAATGGGGATATCCAAAGGAAGGTAAAATAGGAAGTGGCCGAGTCTAGAAGTCCTATCAACTGAAGGGCTGAGAGGCTGGTGACCGATTGTCCAGGGAGTCCAATTCAGATAGTCTGAGCTTCCAAGATCCCACTTCCTTGAAGCTGGAGAACAAGGAGCTTCCCAGAGTCTCCCTAAGGAATTAGCCACCTGTGCAAGGGGCCGTTTCCTGCTCCAGGCAACCTAAATCACTTTCTTTAGCTCCCAAACTGAGTAATCCTGATGGAGCTTGAGTATTACCACCCTGACCTGAGCTGTGCATTAGACAGTATGCAGGGGAAGCAGCCACTTCAGATCCAGTGCTGAGCCCGCACAGGTTCTCTTTTCACCCTTTTATCACTGCCCTAGAAATACATGGTGTGTGCGCGCGCGCATGTGTGTGTGTGTGTGTGTGTGTGTGTGTGTGTGTGTGTGTGTGATACTGGAGGTTTGAACCCAGGGCCTCATGTATATTTTGCAAATGCTCTACCACTGCATTGTACCCTCAGTCCATTTTTAATTTTTATTTATTTTGAGATAGGGTCTTGCTAAGTCACACAGGCTGCCTCTGACACCAAACTTGTGATCCTCCTGCCTCCACCTCCCAAATCACTGGGATTGAAGGCATGTGCCACCTGGCCCAGCTACATGTTGTCTCCACAGAATACCCAAACATCAGCCTCAGAGGGGCTGAGTGATAATATAACTTGAGGTTCTCCACTGGAGTGAGAGTTGTTGAAAAGGACCCTGTGTCTAAATTAGTGAAAGAAGAACAGGAGACTCTGATATTGTTTACAAGAGGGTGTGGATTGGTATTTACAATTAATATTCCCGCTCAGCTTCTTCACTGTATAGGCAAGAGGCTGAGGCCCAGAGGGGTGAAATGATACAGAGCAGGTAATAGAGCAAGTTGAAGGCAGGTGGTGAGTGAGGTCTTAGACGTGATGACCATGGATCTCATTGAAGCTGTTTCTGCAACTCACTGGAGGGCAGCTCTAAGCACTCAGCCTCTGAGGGCTCCTATTCAGACTTCCATCTGGACCCTTCTGGGATAGTCATGGCGAGTGTCTTCATAGAACTCTGTCTTTACAAGTTGTTCTCTTAGGCCTTTTAACAGGTAAAATATCATATGCTGTTGATCTGTCCCTTTCCCTCATGCTTATTTCACTATTCCTTTTATGTCCCATTCCAACCTAGACACTGGTCTTCTACCTGAACCATTCCTTTCACTGTCCTCTCCATTTCTCTCTTTACTTGATTTTTGGCATCTAGCTCTTCTGAGTTCTCAGAATGCCAGTGGGGATTTTGGGACAGATCTGTGTCCCCACATTTTGTTTTTGCACAGGTTGCATTCTGATCTAGCCACTCAGTCCTTCAGAATCCGTGTAGAATAACTAAGTGGTATATCTTAATGTCCACTGCTCATACTACCTTCAACTACTCTGATTTCTTCCCGACAAGGATACTCTACTACAAAGTAGCCTCTATAGATACCACATCTATAAATAAGATGGAACACTCCCTATGTGACATAAATCTTGATATATCCTTTACATATATGATATCAAACCCCATAAGAAACCTGTGACACATGATCACAATCATGATTTTTCAGATGAGGAAACTTTTAAAAAGTTTATTTTCTGTCTCATAGTTATAAAATACTAACTTTGGGACTGAACTCAGGTCTGTTGGACATAATCTAAGTTCTTTGCATTGTAGCAGCCATGTCTGTGATCTAGTGTTATAATTCACCCTAATTGTGGGCATTTTCCTGGGAGAATCTTCTAGAGAATTAACCTGTAACATTGTTTTGATATGGGAATCTGTTCATTCTCACTCAGTGGTACTTGTCCATATGGCTCTTTGTGGTCCTTGGCTATGTCTCACTGCCCTTTACAACCTACTAGGCCTTTCTATCCTCTGGCAGCTTGGAACCTTCCTTATTTGCTCCTGAAGTCTCTGTAGAGGAATTTAGCAGTTAGAGAAGACTAGCAACTTCCTCCTCTACTCTGGCTTTTCCCTCTCTCCCCGCTGGAATTTTGCTTTTTTCACCTACAGGGAAGTCCCAATTCTGTAGTCTTTCTATTGGTCCCTGAAATTCAGGCTTTTTCCTCACACACTTCAGTGAAAAATCAGCACCTGAGGCATTGCTCTTGTTCTTGCTCAGCACCATGGTTTACCTTTCTGCTGGATGGTTTCCATTCTGCTGTCATGAAATATTTGCTAGACAATTTTCTTTCCAATGACGTCTCTCTCCTCCTTCCCAGGCAACTAATAACTTGGTTTGAATCTTATTGCACCAGCAGCAGGTGGATCAGCAGTGTGGGCAACATTTTTCAGGGAGGAATAGATCTAAACCTTTGTCAAAAGTCACAGGTTTGTCAGGAACAGAAGACTGACCAGAATCTCAGCTTGAGGCAATGGATGGTTTCCTTAAAGGCTACCTACGTATCCAACACAACAGAATTCCCCACCTTTGCTTTAAAAGTAAAACTGAGATGATGTTTCACTCAAATAAGATAATGTTGTTGTTGTTGTTAGGTGCCGTCAAGTCGGTATCCAACTCATAGCGACCCTCTGTACAACAGGGGAAACACTATTGTCAGTGCTTCTTTGCTGTTCATAGGGTTTTCAATGGCAGGTTGATTTTTGGGAGGGGGTTGCCAGGTCCTTCTCCCAAGCCTACAGCATCTGGTGTTCCCAGGAGTTCTCCCATCCAGGTACTAACCAGGCCTGACCCTGCTTAGCTTCGGAGATCTGACGGGATCAGATGCCACAGGGCTACAGCTTCAGGCACACCAAATAAGATAATAGTGATCTTCTAATTTAGCGAGGGGACACAAGATAACGGGGAGACTTCCATCATTTTTGCTTTGCAAACTTTTCTAACTTTAAGGTACTTCTACTTATCTTTAAAAAATTAATTTAGAGAAAAATAGTATCTGATATTTACAAATATGTCTGTAAATATTTGATATATTCACTTTTGGCTTTTGTTATTTGCAGATTTTGGGGGGGCTGTTTTCCACATATATATATGGAAAAAAAAAAATATATATATATAGGAATATAGATAGATAGATAGATAGATAGATAGATAGATAGATAGATGGGGCTGGGATTTAGCTCAGTTGGTAGAGTGCTGGTCTGCAGTCTCTGAGGTGCTGGGTTCAATCCCCAGCACCACAAAAATGGGACAAGGAGGTGGCACTCCACTCCCAAGGCAATCCCGAAACAATCAGCCATTGAAAACCCTATGAGGGTTGCTATGAGTCAGACACGACTCAACAGCACCTAACAACAACAACAACAATATATAACGATAATTTGTTACATCAATATTTAATTTCATGTTTTTCCCATTGGAACCGTTGGACTGAATTTTCTAAAGGGAACAGTGGCTTGGGGGAGGGGTGCCTAAATTTTCTGCTTCATCACTGGAATAATTCAAACTCAAGATCAACCATGGGCGGTTTTGATCAGAGCACCTGCTCTAGCTGCTTGGGTGTTAGAGCTTCCTGTGCTTTTAGGGAAGTATCAAATGAGGGCAAAAGAACCAGGAGGAGCCAAGGTGGGGAGAAGGATCCAGAGCTGGCAGCCTATGTAGCTCTTGATACATTGTCACTCCCTTCTGTCCCAAGGTTTTAATTTACCTTTTGCTTGATGTCTCAGCCCTCTTTTTTCTCCCACTAGGTTTCTCCAGATGAGGATTTTATTCAGCTCCCACTCACTGAAATGCTGGGCTATTCTTGAGAGGAAAAGGCAGCAGGTCAGTGTGATAGGCCTCTAGTCCCAACCTCTCCAAGGAAGGGGCAGCACTTTGGTCACTACAGTTTGGAATCTTCTACTTACTTTCCATGATGCCAACACCACTGGAATAAAAGTAGAGAGAAAGGTGCTTGACCAAACATGGTATTTTGACATTTTATGGGTACATCTCATCAAAAATACTGAAAAAATTCACAGAGTAACCTCCTCATCTGGCAGCTAGACAGTGAAAAGGTTGCCACCAAGGACTGTTCCTTTTCAGGCTTCTGTTGCAAGTGTCCCTTTTGCCTTACAGAAGTACTAAACTTGATTGCAAAGCTACTTGATAGCAAATTGTCTCTTCCTCTGGGTATATGAAAAACAAGAAAGGTCACTCACTGATTTTAGTAGTGAAACTTTTGCTCATGGAAGTCCTGTGGTGCAGTGGGCAGCATACAGACAAGCAGGAAGCAACGTGTAGTAGAATTATTTGCCCTTCTTGGAGTGAAAGGACATGGTCACTTGCCTTGATGGTATACTCTCTCCCCAACAAAATCAGCAAGGTCTTCTTTGACATTTGAAATAAGGTCTGTGAGGGATGCTGTCTTTTGTGTAGGGTATATATGTGCAACTTAATTGAGTTCTTAGAGGAAGAGGAGAGCAAGGGGCCAAAAGCAACCACTGACAGATACCAGAGTGAAGCATGGCCCCACCAGGATATGTGAGAATCACTCATACAATGGTTTCACTGCCTCCCACCAGCCTGAACTCTGATTATATGGGTCCAGGTTGGTATCAGAGTCTTGAGATTTTGCAAACCAAACCCAGTTGGTTGAAATGGGCAGCCAGGTTTCCAAACCCACTGCCTGGTATCCCCAGTCTATTTGTGCATCTTATCCAAAGCCTCACTTAGATCCATGGTGGCCCCTTTCAGAGCTAAATAAAAGGGCCTCTTTTAACTCATGTGGAGCCACAGACCATGTCCCCAAGACCTCATTTTGTGCATAAGCTCTCAAGACAGGAAATGGTGCGGCTCCTGAGGATAATGAAGCCCCAGTTGTCAAAAAGCCTAAACCCAACCCCTTGCTGGGATGGTGTACAGCATAGGACACAAAAGGCCTTCAGCCCAGATGCAGAGAGAAAGCCCATGGTCCCTTGGAAAGTTGCTTAACTTCTCTGGTCTCTGGTCTCAGCATCCTTACTCTAACATAGAGTATCACATTCACTAGGCAATCTCTGAACACCTTCTAGCTTTCAACATATGTAAGTTTATGGTGTTTTATTCAATGCATCTGATCACTTCAATCTGTACCAACTTGTTCTTTCTATCTACAAAACAGAAATGAAACATATCACCAAGGGGTCTGATGTATATAAGTTTATGGTTTTATAAATGCCAAAATATTTTAAAGCTCTCTTTGTAGCTACATTTCACCTAGAATGTATGAGTTAAAACAAATTAAGTCTGGTCAAGGCTTATACTGGAGAAAGATCATGTGAGACCTGGCCCTGGACTAACATGCACAAGAATAGCATGTTCTGAAGAAAGGATATGTGGCCATTTTTTTTTCTCTTTCACCCCTGGGTATGGCATATTAATAGTAACTTCTGAAAAAAACAGTTAAGTTCTTCCTGATGCAATTCTCTTGAAAAATTGCTAAAGACTATGAACTTCCTATGGCAGATATCATGGTTAGGGCCTCTAAGTATGCTTGACTCACAGCAAACCTACCATAGCTGCCATGTGTCTGGCAGAAAAAGGACATGATGCAGTGGTACCAAAAGCCTTAGTAATTTAAAATTTGCAAAAGTGAAGCAGTTTACCATCCTTGCTTTTGCATATAGACTTACTTTTCTGACTAATTTCTTTTGTAGAAAGAATTATGAGCTTTATCATTAGCATTACCTCCATTATGACATTTAGGCAAATCATTAATAGTCAGCTCCATCACTTAACAATATGTATAAAACTTGAACTTTCCCTCTCTTAAAACACTCGTGATAGATAAAGTGATATCCATGTGAACATACATACATGTGTTTTATATATATGTATATGTATATAGTCTTAAAGCCTACAGCTGTAGCACTGTGGCATCCGATCCCATCAGATCTTGGAAACTAAGCAGGGTCAGGCCTGGTTAGTCCTTGGGTGGGAGACCGCCTGGGAACAGCAGGTGCTGTAGGCTTGGGAGAAGGACCTGGCAACTCCCTTCCAAAAATCAATCTGCCATTGAAAACCCTATGAACAGCACAGAAGCACTGACAATAGTGTTTCCCCTGTTGTACAGAGGGTCGCTATGAGTCGGATACCGACTCGACGGCACCTAACAACAACAACAACAATAATAACTTATTATTTATTATTATCTTTACAATGTTCTAAAGTAGGTGCTATTATTCCCAAACTAAAGATAAAACTGAGGACCTCTATAAATAGAATCCCTATAGATCCTTAGCCTGCAGCCGTAGCCCTGTGGCATTGATCCCATCAGAGCTCAGAAGCTAAGCAGGGTTGGGCCTGGTTAATACTTGGATGAGAGACCACCTGAGAACACCAAGTGCTGTAGGCTTGGGAGATGGACCCAGCAACCCATTCCCAAAAATCAATCAGCCATTGAAAACCCTAGGAACCGCAGAGAAGTACTGACAATAGTGTTTCGCCTGTTGTACATAGGGTCACTTTGAGTTGGACATCAACTTGAGGGTACCTAACAACAACAATATAGTCTTAAATGTGAACACATATCATCATCATCAATATCAACATTGGCCAATCATTTTATTGAGCACAGATCACAATCTCTCTCCTCAAGGAACCTGTAATTTAATGAGAAGCAGACAGACAGAAAGAAAAAGAATGTACAGGAATATTCACAAAAAGAGATGAATAACTTTGTATAGCATAAAATGGTGGTTCTCAAAGTTTAGTTCAGAGGCTTCTGGGGGACCCTGCATCTCCTTTAGGGTTCAACAAAAAAAAACTATTTCCTTAATAATGTTATTTTCTTTTTTTCACTTTCATTTCTGCTAAACATACAGTGAAGTTTCCAGAGGTACATGATCTGTGATATTGCAACACATTGAATGCAGAAACAGATAAGGAATCCAGCTTCCTTTTATTAAGCCAGAAAACAAAGATAATGGCAAAAGTAAAAATATATGCTATTCTACTCACTAAATATTTTGGTTTTGAGCTTTTTTTCATTAAAATGTTACTAATAGTAATATGGGCTGGGATTTAGCTCAGTTGGTAGAGCGCTGCGCTGCAGTCTCTGAGGTCCTGAGTTCAATTCCCAGCACCGCAAAAATAGGAGAAGGACCTGGCAATCCACTCCCAAGGCAATCCTGAAACAGTCAGCCATTGAAAACCCTATGGGAGTGGCTATAAGTTGGATACTGACTCGATGGCACCTAACAACAACAACAATAGTAATATGTGATGAGTTTATTATTGCTAGTTTAAAATGAGTTAAGAAAAGTTAATTTCTCAGCTTTAATTTCTAAACTGCATATGTTATATTGGTAGATGAAAAACACATAAACAGAAGTATGGAGGCTCTTCACTATCTATGAAGCATATAAAGGGTGTTAACTATGAGGCCTTCTGGCATAGACTGAGCTCCTTTGCCTAGAATGTTCTAATCCTGCTCTTCCCTCATCCAGGTTGAACCTATCTGGTCAAGACTGAAGGCCACTTCTTACATGAGGCATTCTCTAATTCCCCTTCCTTTTTTTTTTCTTTTTTCTTTTTTTTTTTTTCAGTTACACAGAAAGAGACTAATAATTATTCAGATGCCCAGAGGCTTTTATATATATTATATGTTACTTTTCAGTCATGTGATCTACTAATCCCCTCTTTGTCATGGGATATTCTTACTCTGCAATAGAGTTTGTAAAATATATGCTATCATTTCTATTAAATTATAAGCTCCTTGAAAGGTATAAGTGTACTTTACCTTTCTGTCCTCAAACTGATAAATGAGTGAATGAATGAGCACTGAATGCCAAAATAATGACTTAGATATAAACTGTATAGGGGCTGAGAGCAATCACTACACTAAGGAAATTTGATGAAGAAATGTGTTGTGTTTTGTTTTGTTTTGTTTTGTTTTGTTTTGCTGAGACAAGGTGGCAGTATATAGCCCAGGCTGGCCCTGAACCCACCATCCTTCTGTCTCAGCCTCCTGAGTGCTGGGATTATAAAATATGTGCCACCATCCTCAGCTAAAGAAAGTAAGATTTGAGGAAGATCTTAAAGACACAGGAGGGAATAGAAGTGGAATGGACTTTTTAAAGGGGGGAATTAACATGATCAAAGACACAGAATTAGGAATTCTCAATGTATACTTATAAAACAATAGGAAGATTAATGCTAAAACTGACATTAGTAAAATGCACATGATGAGCTATAAAGGAGTAGATAAAAAAAGGAGTTTGGGCCAGGCACAATGACTCATGCTTATAATCACAGCGACTGGGATGAGGGGAACAAAACCAAGAGGATTCCAAGTTCAAGGGCAGAGGCAGCCTGCATAACTTAGCCAGACCCTGTCTCAAGATAAAAAATTTAAAAATAGGCTGGGGGTGCATCTCAGTGGTAGAGCACATACAAAGTATGTACAAGGCCCTGGGTTCAACCCTCAATACTCAGAAAGAAGGAGCAGGAGCAAGAGGAGGAAGAGAAAGAAAAGGAGGAGAAGGAAGAGAAAGGAGTTTGAATGTCTTGATAAAGTTTTCTTTGTAGACTTAATTTGAAGAAACAATCATATAAATCTTGCAAATAAGGAAGAAAGAAGTATTAAAATTCTGTAGCTAATTTCCAGGAAAACTCAACAATAAAGGTAAAACTAACCCAGAATTCAGTAGAAAGGTATGGTAAATCAAGGTCATTTCATATACAGGTCAAGTCAACCCTGGTCTTGTGTTCAAAGACTTAATGTTCAGCTATCAAACACATAACACATTTTCTTGAAAATAATATATAAGTTGAAGAGTTAAGAAACTTATGGTTTTAAAAAATTTTTATTTTGTAAAAACTGAATTAAAATCAGGTCACTAGATCTAAAAAAAACTGGCATCTAATTTTTTTTAAATCTTTAAGTCTGTCCTCACAAAATAAGTATTTGAAACAAACATTATAGGGATCTCAAAGTAATTTTTTTCTATCAAGTGAATACTTCTTTATAAACCAGAATATTTTCCTAAGAAATATGCCATAGTTTCCAACCCCATAGAAAGTTCTATGATGTCTTTACACATCTTGAAGATTCAAAATGTTTAGAACTGTACAATCAATTCAATAGGACAGTAAATAATGTATTTCTAGCTGGCAGTTGTCTCCTCCCTCCCCCTCCAACACCCACTCACCCCTACACACAAACCAGGAAGTAAAGAAAGCCAACACCTGATGTCCCTAGTATAGATTCAGGAATTAAAGAGGCAAAGCCATGATCTCAAAAAAGGGGACAAAACATGGGCACATTGCTCCTCTCATGAGAACCATCATTCAAGCCAGTAACCTGTTCATCATGTTTTGTTTTGATAATACAACAGTAACAGCCACAAAAAGATGGGAACAGGCTAGTTTAGGTGAAACATGAAGCCTCAGGAAATATATGAACATTTGCATCAGTAGCTAAACAACAGAGTTGTAAAATTATGAGTTTTCTGAAGCACATTTTAGATCTAAAAAATAGCTGTGACATATTTAATAATTAGGGAAAATATTTCCTGCGCAGTATCATCCATTATAAACATTTTCTTATACCAGTTCATCAAAACACTCCTTTTTTTAGAAGCCATAAATCCATAAAGAAAAATAACTTGGTAAAGTTATAATTGTGATCTCCTCCCCTAAATGTAAGGGAATTTTTTTAATGTTTTCAAAGAATGTTTCTTTTTAATTTTTTCTTAAGTACCATATATATTCTGCAAGCAAATATTTGCCATTTTCCAAACCAAGCACCCAGAAAGGTCCTCTTAGATTAAAAAACAAAAACAAAATAACTTTTGTTTCTCTGCATTGGTATTCGTCTGTTTTAGTGTGTGAATGCACACATGCACCATGACACAGAGGCTACAGAAAGGGAGTGGAAAGATCTGTGGATTGAGAGGTAGAAATCTCAGGAGACTGCTATAATTTTGTTTATGTAATTGTAAGACATGAGCAAAATTGCTTAATTTTCCTCACTCCAATTTCCTTTTTTTATAAGTTGGTTGTAATAACATCATTTCTGCCTGCCTCAGAGGATAACGGTGAAAACCCAGAAAGATGATATATAGGAAAATATTTTTTAAGAAGATAAAATTTTCATAAAATATTTAAATGCATGTCTTATGCTAGAAGGGCTCAGTTTCAATAAAAGTTATCTTTGTTAGGCAAAAGTTGAGTTATGAAACTAAAACTACAACTTTCCATATGATGTAGAGTTTCCCATTCTGTTTTACAGGGCCTTGTCCCAGATGGGTGACTATATATTACCATATGACCAACCCAAGCTTTGATAGCTGCTATTGGGATGTGAAAATATTGGCAGAGCCAAGATCCTTGTTGTGAAATATGAGGACCATGAAAATCCAAAATATCATGGGTCATTATCCTCTATTCGTGCTTCTAATAGCTAAGGAGGCCCAGGATCATTTCAACAAAATGACTAGAGTTGGAAATAGAAGTTTAAATGTGACCTTACTAATATATCTACCAAATAAACTTCTCTGCTGAGACTCAGACTTTGATGCAATCACAGGGCTGACCCAAAGTAAGCAAGAAGGAAAGCAAGTCCTCTACCCTGGGCACCACTCCTTTGTGTTGCTAGGCTCAATCCCAGATGCCTATCAGCGCATTGTGAGCTAGGATTTAGCTCAGTTAGTAGGTGTTGCTCGGCAGTCTCTAAGGCCCCTAGTTCAATTCCCAGCACCTCAAAAGTGGGAAAAAGATGTGGCAATCCACTCCTGAGGCAATCCCGAAACAGCCATTGAAAACCCTCAGGGTTGCTATAAGTCGGACATGACTTGATGGCACCTAATAACAACAAAAACATCTTCCCACTGCCCTGGCCTAGACCCTCTGTCATGCCATGGCCCAAGGTAGTACCTCCCCACAGAACCTTCCTCCACTCTCAGTCACCCTGTAGGCTGTCCTTCATTCCCAACAAGTTTCTTATTGTCTGTAAAACTGCTGCCTCTAGATACAAGTTTCCTGTGCCTCATACAAATGACATTCAATTTAACTGGTCAACTAAATCCAAAGTTTCATGATGAAATGACCAGAAGGGCCAGGCCAAAAAAGTAAACCACCTGGGCCAGATTGGAACTGTTACCATGGAGAGTACCTGAACCACTGCATGGTAATAGTAACCTCTGAGCTTTAGCTGGTGGTCACACTATAGAAATACTCTAAGCAAATAAAATAAAACTCACCAGTAGACTATGTCTAGACAACAGGTAGCCACTTTTCACCTCTTATTTAACAGGTGCAAAAGAGAGGAATACAACAAGAGGACCCTTTCCCCACACAGACTCTTAAGTCCTCCTTGCCCTGACAGCCTATGTACCTCACAAGAACAATCTATGGACACTGTCATTTTTCTCATTTTTCTATGTTGTAAAACAAAAGGATCTGTTTATGGTGAATATTTCAGACTAGATTGGAAGAGGTGACCCAAGGCACAGGAAAGGTCTGTTGGAAATTAGGTCATCATGGCTTCCCTTTGTCTGTTCAACTGACAAATCCAGCTAACTCTGTGCTAGAACATCCTTATGAACTTCAGCTGTAGCTATCACCATCTTGTTGCCCCACCGGATGCCTTGTCGATCCTACTCCTGGCATCTGGCAGTCTAGAGTCTATGGGTAAAGGGAAGAGAATGCATAACAGTGTACAAGAGGTCAACACACAGCACTATGCCCTGACAGAAGGTTACAGACCCTTTGGTAACTTATTCACAAAGATAGAAATAACAGAAGAGTTCATTATTTCTACTTATTCTAAAAGATTGTCTTTAATTCAGAGAATTATTGAATATTTACCCTAAAAGGGATTTGCAGATCATATTGCCCTGCTGCCCCGTTTTTCAGATGAAAAGATCTTCTAAACCCAACAACATCAATTCCACCTGCATTGCTTACTGTCCAACTCAAATACCATGGAGAAAATATGTGGTCCTGATGCCCCATCTCCTGTATGTAAGTATACACTTTATTCTATACTGCATAAATGTTAGGTCAAGAATTTCTCAGAAATGGAGAAGGTCAAGAGATATTATTAGTGGTCAATACATTATTATGTCACTGCTTATATACCAACATTCAATAATTGTCTCCCCTGAAACCAGGAACCTTGTTGAGTGTGGCAAATATGTCTTTGTTGCTCAAAAGTTCTCTGGAAAGCTTTACTCTGCTGTTTGTGACTTAAAATAAAAAGACTCAGATGGATTTGATTTAATTACCTTATAGAAAGCACCTTTGAAACCAGTGAGCCTATGAATGGCAAACAGGAACCCTACTAATCTGGAAGTAGGCCATAATGAGCTTTTATTGAAGAAAGCCATGGAGAAAACAAGGTCTAAAGTTCATAGACTAGTCCATGAGATCTGTCTGGAAGTTCTACCATGGCTAAGGAAGAAGTTGCCCTTCTTATGTAACAGGAGACAAGCTTACAACACAGGGAACCAAGAGTGGCTCCCAGTGAAAGCAATGTGCACTATACAGTAGCTGTCTCCTATGGGAACTGGTTTAACAGTCATCTCCTGCTATGTTAGCATCACATTTCAGTAGAACAGTTTTATAAACTTTCATTGTTATTCCAGGAAAAAAAAAAAAGATGTTAATCAGGCCTGTACCAATCCTCCAATTTAACCAGTGCAGAAATTAGGCCTTTGCTCTTTCTAAGCATGCCCTTTCCAGTATGGCTGGAATGTTGTAGCCCAGCCCCTGGCCATAACCACCTCCTAACCTGTGGTAAAATGTAACAAGTGAGGGAGAAACTCCAGATCTGGGACGGATTCATCTTTTGGCTTTGATTAATTTTTTCTTTTGTTTTGTTTGTTTGTTTGGGTTTTTTGTTGTTTTTGTTTTTGTTTTTGTTTGTTTTGTTTTGTTTATTTTGGCTAGGTGGGGTTGATCTCTACCATTTCAAAAATGTAAATTAAATTGTGTCACCCCAGAATATTTTTTTATTTTTTAAAATCATTACAGGACTGCATTCTGCACTATGAACCATTTCCAGTGTGACTTCAACTGGAAACTTTATTAGCGCATTCAGACACCATCTTTGTCATTTAACAAAATACTATTCCAATGAAGTAAATAAGTGTGCTTTCAGGGATATACTATGTTTAATACACAGAAAGTATTAATTCTGTCCACAAGGAACCAGCTTATTATCTGTTATTACATGGAACTTCAAAAGGCATTTCAGGTTAAGTTTTGCATAGGGAAAAAAATAGTGTGACATGCTCTGCAAAATTTTATGCAATAGAAGTTTAAAAGCATAGCATTGTGGCATCTAATTCCATCAGAACTTGGAAGCTAAGCAGGGTTGGGCCTGGTTAGTACTTGGATGGGAGACCGCCTGGGAACACTGTAGGCTTCGGAGAAGGTGCTGTAGGCTTAGGAGAAGAACCCGGCAACCCACTCCCAAAAAACAATCAGCCATTAAAAATCCTATGAATAGCAGAGAAACACTAACAACAGTGTTTCACCTGTTGTACAAAGGGTCGCTATGAGTAGGACACTGGCTCCACGGCACCTAATAACAACAACATTAATTAAAACAAAATATTTGCTTAACATTAAGAAGCATTTTCAGGGCTGGGAATATAGCTCAGTGATAGAGCATTTACCTAACATGTTCAAGGAACTGGGTTCAATCCTCAGCAAATAAGTAGATAAATAAATAAATAAATAGTAACTCAAGTGAGAGCATGAACCTGCCTCCAACTTCGATACTCCTTCAAACACAATCTCCTTTCACCCTGACTCTACTAAGAAGGGTGCCAGGATTTCTCCATCTCTAATTATGAGATGTCTTCATCCCCCTTTCCGCAATAAGATCTTGCTTTGCTCTGAATTTTTGGTAAAACCATAACTCCGTGATAATACATGTTCTTTCTTTACCACACTCTCCCCAGACCAATGCCTGTATTTTATTGCAATAGATATCTGTGAAAGGAAAGAAGGAAGAGTAGAAGGGGAGAATCTCAGAAATTCATCTTCTCTCATTAGCACAACTAACCATCCATAAATATGCATGTATATGTGCTCTATATACTGCCAGAATGCCTGAGAAATGCCAATCAGGGATTCCACCCTGAGGAAAACTACAACGTAGCAAAAAGACAACAAAAATGGATCAAGTAGAGAAGGAAAGGAAAGACACAATCTTACAGTGGGGAGTTTAGAAACAGGTAAGAGTGGTGAGACAAAAGTTTCCATCCAGTAAGGGGTCCTTCCCTAAAGCTGCCATGGACCTACTTAGGGGACAGAAGAAAGTAGTGTGCCTGTTATGACTGCAGTCTGACCTGGGAGAGACTTGATTGCTCATGTGTTACGTGCATTACGTGCAAACCCCAGAAGGTGACACTGGCTATTCTGTGGGCATGAAGAGACTCCATGAGTCATTGCTGGAATGTCAAAAGGATTTCTTAGTCAGGAAATAGTCTCTGCCTTGGTGTTTACGATCAACAACTTACACAAACAGATGTCTAAAGAGCAAACAAGACAATGGAGAGCCCCAGGCCCCTCAGACACGGGGCCATGCCTCATTTACTGTAAATGTCCTTGGTCACACCAGCCCTTTCATCTTTGTGGTGAGGCATACAATTTCTTGATGGATAGCCTTGCTCTTTGTACAACATTTTACTCAAGGGGAATCAACTAATATTCACCTAAAACATAATATGCGTACAATAAGATATCTTTCAAAAAATAATGACTTGTGGAGTAGTTTTTTCATTTCCAGGTAAAATATTACAAAAATCCTGATTTATGTCACTCTACATAATTATCATACATAATTCATTCTGTGGCACATAGGGTTGCTATGAGTCATATTTGACCTGACAAAACCCAACAACAAACATAATTTCCAGTCTAACAGTGTGTCCCACATGATCTTCTTTTCTTTTAATTTATTTTTGTTATTTTTTTGCTACATTGTGATTTTCCTCAGAATCTCTGACTGGCATTTCTGTTACATCCTAATAGAGGGTAGTGCATGTATATATCCACACTTATGGATGTACACTATGACAGAACTATGCAGACTATGACATACAAAGCTTGAAATTTATAATGACATTCTTCATTGGAGGAAAGGTGATTTTTATTAATTAAATGGGAATAGTTTGAAAAGATAGGGTTTATTGCTTGCTGAATAAACTTGTAACCCAGAATAAATCATTTAATATTTTTGGCTTGTTTCCTCATGAACATAATCCTTAAACAGAGGGAGGAATAACTTTTATACTTCCTTTACAAGTCTGAGATTCAGTGATTACAATCTCTGTGTATCCATGAAGCAGAAAACAATATACTCTCAAGGAGAATTCAGGTTCTTGAATATTTCAAATGATCAGTAAATCAACATGAACCAGCTGTTCAGAATTCTCTCAAGTATAAGACTATTCATTCTCTCTTTACCTGTAACAGAGATTAACCAAAAGAGCTAGAGATTTGGAGATGGTATCAACAGATTATTTTAGTAGTGTTTGTTTTCCTGAAGTGTTATCTAGTCATTTTTACCCTAAAAAAGTCATCAGATAATTTTACAGCCAGGTGTTCAAAGCATTGCTGGGGGTGGTGGTGTAGGGGAAAGAGAGAGAGAGAACAAAAAAGATAGGGAGGTGGACAGAGACAGAGAGAGAGAAAAGACATCATTGAACTAGAAGACAAAAGTCAAGTTCGCTTACTACTTAGGTGACCTGTGATGCTCAACACTTAGGGCCCCACAAGGCCCTGAGGGGGACTAGAGAAAAAGTATGCCTTTTGTGTCTAACTCACAGGTTTGCCTGAGGCAAGAAGGAGATGGTGTAAAAGTGCTTCATAAAACTTAATGTGTTCTACAAATGAAAGGGATCCTACTTTTTATTGTGAACACTTGCTCTTATGATTGGAGGAAGCTGGATCTATAAGCATAGTAATGGACTAAACATGGGTTATAAACTTCAGCCTAAAAGTTAATGCCTTTAGCAAAGGAAGCATTATTTTTATTATTATCATTATTGAGAATCCAGTGTTAACAATCTAAAGGAAACTCATCAGAGGGCCCTCCACCCTGTAAAGGTCGTTAAGCCTTGTGACAACACAGGTAAACAGACAACTGGAGCACCTCCTACTTTGAAGCAAGGCAGGTGATAATGGCATAACTCACCCTTTCCTTAGTATCAGGTACAACTACTAGAACAACACCCATGCCCAGGTGATCACTGTGCCAACATGGGTCAGCATTTCACCTCGTCATGATGAGCAATCCCAAGACAGAGACCTGGAATGCCACAATGAAATTTCTACCTAAGGGTTTTGGCTGATGAGGAAGATCTATGTAAGAGCTGAACTTTAACAGCTATTGGCTGTTCCAGGCCAGAGAGTAACTTCTATACACAAAAGGAATGCCTTTCTTACCTGGGTTGAAATAATTATGACAAGCAGTCTGAAGAGTCACCAGACAAAAACAATGATTAGACTAGGTTACTCTTGACTTTCTGCACGTATTGCAGGGCAAGAACTTTTCCTGAAAATCCTGCAGTTCAGATGTTTACAATTATAGGCAATGAGGCTCAAAGAGCCAGGCTCATGGATCACTTGTGTTTTATTTTTGGTTTTGTTTTCATTAGATGCAATACTGAGCTGAGCCATGAGCCTTCCAGGGAGTTGCACAACCTCAGCTTTTAGAGATTGTGTTTCATGGTCACGGAAAAAAATAATTGGATTTAATAGGTTTTCACAATCATATTATCTACTTACCCTTCCAAGATCATTACTCACTTAATTGCAAGCCCCAAGGAAAGATCATAGGGTAGAAGCTATGCTAGACAGTCACAACAATAAAGAAAGGAGATTCTTCACAAATGATGCAAAATCTATATGCAACTTCAAGTCATTTTAAATGTTCTGATTTAAGCCCTTCAAGTTTGAAATAATTTTTCTCCTTTTATAATTGCTTCCATTACAAAAAGGATATTTGCAGGTTTAATAGGATGTTTACATATTTACACATAAATATATATTTACATGTGATATTCACCCATCTGCATACAAATAAGTTATATAAGTCAAAAATGACTAAATACAAGCCTCAAATTGTGAGTGACAGGCTTTTGCTCTTATTCTTTTGTGAAGCTTTGTTCCAAACACTCTCATCCCTTACAGAAGAGAAACTACAACTAGAGATTTCAAGGTCGCTTGAACATTATGCACGCATATCAGAGTTGATAGCACATAGAATGCATCATATAAGGTGCTCTGGTCCTGAAGGGAGTGAATTTTTTGCTTAGCTCTTGAGTACTACAACAGGTAATTCAGGTTATAAGAAGCTTTAATTAGCTGTTCTACAAATTAGAGCACTCTTCAAACTCCAAAAGATGTTTTCCATCTTGATATTATCTAAAGAAAAATCTTGAATGAAAGACTTATTCTCAATCTGGTTCTTATTCTCTCATTTATTTCTATGGGATTAAAGCAAAACAAAAGCACTTTTAAAAAAAACTCTCTTTACAGAGTACTATAATTGGATTCCTTATTCCTATTCCAAGCCAAGGCACTTGGATAAATGTTGCTTGAGCCAAGTTTTTTCTCCAACTTGTAATGTCCTTATTTGCATTCACTCCCAGTTTTCCAGGTTACTTTCTCAACCCAGGCTCAAATTGTCCCACATCCTCCCACAGAGGTCTTCTTTTGCTATGGAGAAAGGCTCAGAAGGAAGATGAAGTACAATGCATCCACAGTGCAACTGAAACATCACTCCAAGACTAAGGCAAATAATGGGTAACAGCAGAGCTTCCAGTGGAACAGGAGGCTGGCTGATGAAAGACAGTCACATTGACATATAACAAATACACAGTCCCTCTAAGCTCACAACAGTTCTAAGAAGTAGGGCTGAGAAAGACTTGCCCAGTCCAGGCCCAGCAGCTTCCATAAGTCTGCCCAGAGCCTGACAAACATAGAAAGTGACAGGTCTTAGGGCCCTCTGATGTGACTTTCTGAAGTAGATCAAAGAAAGAAAGAGAGAAAGAAAGAAAGAAAGAAAGAAAGAAAGAAAGAAAGAAAGAAAGACATTTCCTTGGTAAACCACTTTATGTCTTTCAATAAGTTGCCATAGAACAAAGGAAAACAGTATACTCTTGATCAGCCATTTCTTTCAGAGATATAAGGAAATAAAACTTTATTTATTTTGTAAAATATTAAAAGTTTTATATTAGATAATTCTTTACCAAAGTGGCCAACACAAATAAGACTTGGTTAAATAGCTATCTTAATTGTCAAAAGGATTGTTTTCTGTGAAAAGACTTCTTTATGAATACATAAGATTGGTGTATCATTACTGGGTTGATACAACTGGAAAAACAAACTAGAATATTCTGTATATTCAATATCAATGGACACTCCAAACACACAGTACAGCCACAGATTGTTCTAATCACCATATTCTTCCTATCCCACTCTGCTCTCCCACCCTCTGGCCAATTCTGCCATGGCTCACCTACTTTGTCACTTCCCCAAAAACAACCCACTCTTCTCAGCATGCCTTCCAGAGCATCATTCCAAGTAACATTTCTGATCCGAAGCCTGTTGTGTAGTATCTGGGCAATAGTGTTCTAGGAATAGAGCCATAGCCAAGAGCTTTCCTCAGGACTGTCTGCTCTAGGGATAACACAAGCCGAGCATGGGAGGCCCATGCTACAGGAGCTCAGAACCCCAGAAGTCTCCACAGCCATTCTACCCTCTTGAGTGGACTCAGTTCCCCAACTCAGTTCTCTCCACACATCCATATGAAATGATCTGAAACTATGTACTCTCTAATTCCCAAGAAAGCACCTAAACAAGATAGAAACTGATTATAATAATGTTGGCACTCAACTAAAAAAAAAAAAATCTATTGAGAACCTACTCTGTAAAACTCTGTGCTAGGCGCTGAGAATATAGAGATGAAAAGACAGGGAGACGAAAGGTGGGAGTTAACAATAGTCATTAAGGTCATCCTAGTTCCTTTGTTCTGACTCCACAATCATTATTAAACTCTTAGTTTTATATGTGCTTTAAAAATCTTTGGCATCCTGATCTCATTTGATCTTCACAACAATCTAGTTGGATAAAGATTGTTCACGTTGTACATGATGAAACTGAGGTTTAGAGGTTCCAAGTGATTTAACCCCAAATTACAGAGGTAGTAAGTAGTAACCTCAGGAATCAAATTGAAAACTTTTGAGCAGTTTGCTCCAGGAATCTCCCTACCTCTTGAGGATCAAGATGGGAAGTATTTTTCCCCAAAACCTTCTGGTAATAACATAACAACAAGCAAGTCTTGAATACCTACCCTATGCAAAACCTGTCCTGGCCTCTGGGAAGAAGATGTAGCAATACAAACATGAATGCAATATTGTCCCTACTCAAAGGAATTTAGTGAAGGGAAGAAAAGTCACTGGGTATGAATGACTAATTCAAGGAAGTTAAAGAATTGAAGAAAAGTAGAAGAGAAAGCATCATGTGGGAGTTGGAACCTAAAGGGTTCAGATCAAACCTTGAGATTAGATTTGGGAAATGCTATCTTTATATCTCATCCAATTACTCTCAGGCCAGGAAGCAGAGTAAACATTGCTTTACATGCAGACTTTTCTACAGAACAGAAAGTTTGCTTCTCAGCTAACACAGTATACTGACTCCTAAGAACTGTCTCCTAAATCAGTAAGTTGGAAGAGTATTTTAACAACAATCAAAAAATAAAAAGTTTCTTGGAATTTGGTAACTGTGTGAGCCTCAAGAAACTGAAAACTTTCAGAGAACTGACAAAGTATTTTAACTTACAAAGCTAAAAGGCACACATTGGATCATTAAAATCATTTGAGAAATTTTATGAGTCAACCTCTTCTTTCTTCTTGACATCTATGGTGTTTGGTTTTGAAACTTCATAATGGGAAGAAGGACAAACTGAGGCTGCAATATTTTTTTTCTGGAGGATCAAGAAATTTCAACAAGGGTTATCATTGCTCAACCAAGATGGCTGAGCATGTGCCATTCATAACCAATAGCATCAACTCTGGCAATAAAAGAGGGTCTGGACCAAGTCATGTGTTCCTTAACACAGTAATATTAGGATAACTGTTGTGCAAGGAGGGTCAAATCATGTTCCCTAATATGGAACCAAATTGTGCTGCCTCTGCAGACAACCAGTGCTTTCCTCACGTATGGTATTATTCTTATGAAAACTTAGCCACTCTGTTCTGTTCACTGCTTGAGAGACCACATAGGAATTGAAGCACCCCATCAAGCCCTTTCATTTTCTCAGAGTCCATTCTGACCCTTCCAGCTGCAAAACACAGATGAAGAAGAGCCTTTGTTAGTATGTGGTGCATTCTGAAGGCAATGAAGTGACAATACTCCATTGTCACTGGAGTGTCTCCAGCACCTGGAAACAGATGTTCCACTTCCTGAGGAGGAGGGTAGAACATAAACCCTAGGAGGCTTATGAGAGTGAACAGTGAAAGGGAAGAGGAAAAAAGAGGAAGTGGAAGCCAGAAGGAGATATGTAAGACCCACTCTATGAAAACTTCTTACTCTTGTGCAACAGACGGATCAGGAAATTCCTGATCCTGTTATACCACCCCACTCTGTGAGGTGCCCTGGATCTTTGTGTAAAAAATTGCATTTATCTGCTTCTCTGCCCAGAGACCTATAAAGCAGGCAACTTGCCACTGATTCTTAGTAGCTATTTTTCAGCTACCAGAATTCCTCTAATACATTTTTTTTTTGCTTAGAATGATCATAGATACCTTCTGTTGTTTTCCACCAATGGATTCTATCTACTCCCTCTCTAATCTTTCCAACACTGCACTCCTAAAGCTACCTGTATAAACATCTATGTTCTCCCTATTCTCTTATTGTGGTGAAGAAAAGTATTCCATCTCCTATCAAAAGACAACTCCTTTAATGGACTCTACCCCTGACTCCTTCCACACTTTGAGGGACTTTTTGAATTATTTTCTCTTTTCTGTATCATCAGTCTCTCCTTGCCTTCTGGATCATCCATGTAAACCTATAAATGGACTCTACTATCAACCACCTGAAATGATGCCCCTCATCACTATGTTCCTGAAAGCACTATTCCTTCTCTCTACTTCATTTCATAGTTACTCTTCTGTATAGAGTCATCTAGATGTGCTATTTCCATTTCCTCACTTCCAATTCTCTCCTCAACTCATTCTTGCCTGGCTTCTACCTCATTGATACTGAAACGGCTCTTGCCAGGTCACTGGAGACCTCCAGATTGCCAATTCTGTGGCAAAGTCTCCTATGCTTGTCTTACCAGCTTTTTGGTAATATTGGCCTTGTTGGCCACCTTCTCTTTCTTGAAAGCTCTTCTTGACACATTTGTAGGCTGCTCCTGCAAAGAGCAAGGGGACAGAAGAGCTGCTGTGAGAACTGAGAGAACTGAGGAGATAGCAGACCCAAAGGAGGGAGAGTTGAACCTCATTCCTTTCTTACAAAGCAGGAGATGTGATTTTTAAATTTTTATTTTATTTTATTTTTGGCAGTGGTGGAGATTGAACTCAGGACCTCACACATGCTTGGCAAGTGCTCTACCACTAAGCCACATCCCCAACTTACTTCTTAAATAACTTAGATCCTGCACTCCCTTCATTCAAATCTACATTTAATATGTCCTTAAGGAAAACCCCAAATAAACTGAGCCTAACTACATTTGCAGCATCAAAAATATTCTCTTGACTTAACCGAAGTCCTACATTTTCATTTTGAAACATGAAGAGCTGCTTAAGAGTTCTTTTCTGTTTTGTTTTTAAAACCACATAAAGTCATCATAGTACTTACATATGGAATAGGGGCCAGAAATCTTATCAGCTCTTGAGTCAAACAAATATTTATACATAAAAAAAATCTATCACTACCAATAAGATTTAGGCAAAAAGCAGGGCAATGCCCATACTGGTTGCTCACTGGTCTTTCGAGTAAACAAAACCATAACTACCTTCTTATTCAGTAGCTAATATATTGGTTCTGCCAATATAATTGTAGTCATCTTATTTTTTTAAATCATCTCATTGGCTACCCTCAACCAAAGATAACATGAGACTCTGTCTTGCAGTATATTAGGCAGAAAATATTTCATGTAGTCCAATGTTTTATCCACATAAGTCAAGATGAGGTTCAAACCAGTGTGGAAACTTGTTGGCTACCTCAGAAATGTGATGAAGTTGTTGACTGAAACTAAAGACAAGAGTTAGCATTGACACCAGACTTCCCTTTTCTTTGTTCTACATGTTGTGAGTTTGTGAGATTTGACTGCGGTCCTAAAATCATATACTTCTACTTCCTTTCACATTTTTGACTTATACTACTACTCCCAGGAAAATGTGTCAACAATCATGACCAGATTTACACAGGAATTTCCCTCACCAACTTAGTCTGCCCTGATTTCATATATAGTACACATATGTGCTTTTGCAAAATTTATAACTACAATAGCAAAAGTTCCCATATATGGTTCAGTCTGTTAGGGGACATATCCACAAACTCCTTCAACCAAGAAAAGCATGGCTTTATATGAGGAAGGTAGGTAGACCAAGAGTTGTTGTTGTTAGGTGCTGTCGAGTCCGACTCATAGCGACCCTCATAAGGTTTTCAATGGCTGACTGTTTCAGGATTGCCTTGGGAGTGGGTTGCCACATCCTTCTCCCATTTTGCAGTGCTGGGAATTGAACTTGGGACCTCAGAGACTGCAGAGCAGCACTCTACCAACTGAGCTAAATCCCAGCCCAGACCAAGAGTAGTGGTCCTCAAAGAGCAATTGAGTGAAAATCTCTAGCTTTTCCTCCTTTTGCCTCTACCTAACAGTGGTCCATGTGAAGATCAAGATGGATGGACTTTTTCTGGATGGACATCACATGGCAAAGCCATCCAAAGGGTTAATCTAGCCAAATATTCATCTGGATTTTATCAGCTTGGTGTGGTTAGGAAAATAAAAGTGATTTCAAGAACAAAGTAAAAAGTCACACACCAACTCTCTTTTTAAATAAAAATAGACTTAAAAAGAATTTTTTTGGCCTCTCTCTTTCCTCTTAAGTTAATTTGCTTGGCTATTTTATCTTCTTCCAACATCTTCTTCCCCAACATCTGGTATAACTGAATTGAAAGATTCTTCCTTGGTTCCTTTTTCTGAAGAAAGTACGGGTAGATACCAATCACCTAGATTAGTCTGAAACAAGGCATAGAGCCTTCTAAATCACTGGCATCGTCACATTATAAAAATTTCCCTTCAATTCACTTGGATTTTGACTTCAGGGATCGGCTGAGTCAGTGGAGGTCACAGAGAGTCAGCAGTATTAAATATAGTCAGGCAAAAAATGAATTAACAGAAATTTGTTAAAAACTCCTAGGGACTCAGCAATTATTTCAGAATTTTAAAGATTATAGAAGAATACCACTTGGCCTCTTCTTCAAACTTACTTTGCCTCCTTCACCAGATCAACAGTCCTTTGTTCTTAGGAAAATTGGCCACTATTGAGATTTAAGATGGGCAGAGCTTTAGAATCAGCACATGTCCCTGTATAAATATAAGGATTTGGCTTCCTGGGGGATGGGAGGAGCTTGCTATTTCATTCCCAGCACATAAGCAGCACTTAAAATTTTCCAATTTCTCCCTATTTCTTTGTCTTTTCTACTATTTGAACACCTATCTTTCTTCCTACTTAAGGTGAGCTGGGGGAAAGTGGGAATTCCTTTGATTGCTTGTCTAATTGTGTGTACCATCAACTAGAAATCAACATAGTATTCAGCACACATTGGTATTCAAAGAGCAATTGTTTGCTTTAAACCTGAAACCAAGAAAGAGCAATGAAGAGTTTGGAGGTCTTGAAAGCTAGATGCAGGGGAATGGTGTAGAAATAGTGTTTCAGGAAATTTTACCAATTAAGGGTATGAGATCAAAGCTTGGCACCATGGTGTACTCTTGTAATCCTGGTGATTTGGGAGGCTGAGGAATGAGGATTATGAGTTTGAACCCAGAGGCAGCCTGCACAATTTGGCAAGACTCTGTCTTAAAATAAAAAATAAAGAAGAGGCTGGGGGTGCTGCTCAGTGATAAATCACTTGTATAGCATATGCAAGGTCTTAAGTTCAACCCCCCCCCACCCCAGTACTAAAAACAAAAAGTATGAGATCACATTGGAGGGTGGGACGCTGGAGTTGAGCAGGTTGGCCAGGAAGGGGCCATAAATGACATAGACCTGTGATGATTAAAATTCAAGTTAGGAAATGGCAAGGAACTCAAGAAGATAAGAGAGATTTTGGGGGTGGGGGATCAGTGGAACTACGATTATCAGATATAATGGGGAAAGGCTGCAGGGTGAACAAGGATAAAGGCAAGAGACACATTACAGAGAACTTCAAAGTTTTAAGCAGGAATGATCGTGAGACAAGGATCCCAGGGCACAAACAAGGAACTGGGAAGGGGAACTGGTTTTGTGGGGGAGAGGATGAGCTCAGTTACATTGTTGAATTTGAGACACTGGGAAGACTTTCAAGTGAAAATGACCAGTGGACAGTCAGAGATATGGGAATAAACCTTGAGCAAGGGACAGGACATGAGCTGTAAATCTGTGAGTCATCAGTCCCACATGTTTGTAGCCATGAGAACAGGGACAGATATCCACACATTGTGGCGCCCAGCAAGAAAAGTAGAGGACCAAGGACTGGACCTTGGATAAGACAGGGCATGAGGAAGGAATCAAAGGCATGTGGGAAACTTCAGAAGTAATGGAAAGTTAGCAGGGAAACAAGGGTAATATAATGCCAGAAATGTAACAAGATGAGAAATTTCCAAGAAGCAAGTATAAAAAGTAATGAGGGCTACAGAAGGGACAGGGAGGACAAGATTGGGAAAAACGGATATTAGAGGTCACAATGGCAATTGGTGACTTCTAAGGGCCAGTATGGGTAAGAAATTTGATGGAAATTAAGCTGCAAGGAGATAAGGATGGATTAGACAGAGAAGAAACAAGAGACAGACACTATGGACCATATAGTCAAAAAGCTTACCAGTGAAAAAGAACTAAAATGGCTAGAGAAGACAAAAATGTACACTTTCTATTTGTGGGAAATTTTTAGAAAATATTTTGTCATATTTGTTAAATGAGGTATTTAATTCCTACATCTCTTGCTGATATACCAACTAGGAATCCAAATGGACTTTTATTACCCTTGAAGTAGAGCTTAATATCCCTTCCCTCTTTTGCACACATGTACACACACACACATATGTACTTTTAAAAAGTTTGCAGACCTCTTCCCATGCTACAAAGGTTGCATTCCCCAGAATTCAGGCTTCAAGATAAAATCAGATTGACACTTTCCTCCAACAGGCAATATGCATCAAGACTGAGTGGTACCAAACGCCCAGGGCTGCCTCCACCTCACAAGAATGCTCGTATATATATATTTTATGTTAGCCTTTTGCTCTAGTGTTTGCAATCTACCTTTTGTGTAAAATAGACTTCATGCTCAGTACAAATGTTTATCCATTAATTAATCTAGCCATATTAGGAGCTTTTAAGAAAATGACTAATTCCATCATCCTTGAGTGGTCAAACATATGGTTTCAACACAGTCCTGGAGAAAACTGAGAAAAACAAAGAAGAACAAACTGCTAAGACTGTACTTGGAAACAGTAAGAACACTCTGACCAAGGTCTACGTGTTTCACATGACCATCTATTTGTTTTATCTCCCGTTACTGTGCCCTTATCTTGTACCAAAACTTAAATACTTTATTCCTTTCCAATGTTAAGGAAAATGTGACATGTGGACCCAAATTACAGATCAGATAACTGTATATGTATTTAATATCATTTCAAATCTGGTATCCATAATGCTGCTTGACACTAAGCCAAATTTAGATTTGAATATAGAAGATAAAATTCCATAAATTTAGTTTGGAAAATAAAAACAATTTTCCCTAAACCTGAGAATTATATAAATGGATGCCTTTAGACAGAGTAGGAAAATGTGCTCATAATTTTGATTTTAGGATTTAAGAGAAAAACTACATATTAAATTACAATGTACACTCAGAAAGTTACACAAATTATGAGTTTAGTTTAGTTAATTTTCACATGTAGCCAGTACCCAGATCAGGAAATAAAATGGGAAGCCCTGTCAGAAGTCCCCCTCATGGTCCTTCTCAGTCACTACCTCCCTACAAAGGAAACCATTACTCTGACTTCTAAAACCATCTGTTAGCTTTTCCTGCTTTTAAGATTTGTAGAAATAAAATTTTAATGTATATGTTCTTTTGTGTCTGGCTTATTTCACTCAGCATTACGTTTGTGAGATTTGGATTCATCTATGTTGTTATAGTTTGCCATAATTTGTTCATTGTATAACTATAGTACAATTTATTTATTCTGTCCTCTGCTAGTGGATATTTGAATGGATTCCAGTTTAGAGGCTATGGCAAATAGTGCTGCTGGGAACATTCTTGTATGTTTCAGATGCCCATGTACATAGTTACCCTTGGGTATAAATATAGGAGTAGAATTTTTGGTCCATGGGACATGCACACATTCATGTTCAGGAGATAGTATCAGTCTTCCAAGGTACAGTACCTATTTAGCCTCTCACCAACACGTACTTGAGTTGTAATTATTCCATGTCACCACCAGTATTTGGTATTGTCAGGTATTTTTAGTTTTTTGGTTGTTTGGCTTTTTCTCCCTCTTATGATGGGTTTGACATTTCTTAAAGTCTCTCCAGAGACCACAGCATAGGGAACAACAGCATGATCAGTCTTAGTCCTCAGTGAACATTACTGAGAGCTTCCTATTTTAAGAATGTAGAACTATGAAAATTGTCTTTTCTAATATCTTAAACTTACTTTGCATTTTCATTGAATATTTTACTGAATCTTTAGTTTAAAAGTCATACAGTTCATAAAAACAAACTGAAGTGCTAGCATGCTTCACTCTACTTCCAGATGTCTTAAACATAAACAAAAGAGGTGGGTGTAGTGGCACATGCCTGTAATCTCAGTTTGGGAGGCCCAGGTTGAAGGATAATGAGTTCAAGACCAGTGGCAGCCCCTGACTCAAAAGAAAAAATAAAAATGGGCAGGAAATGCCTATTGGTAGAGCATTTACAAAGTATGTGCGAGGCCCTAAGTTTAACCCCAAGTACTGCAAAAATTAATTAACTAATATTTTATTTAAAAGATGAAAGGAAAAGAGAGATAGTGGGAGGAAGGGAAGGAAAAAAAGAAAGAAGGAGGAAACAAAAGGAAGGAAGGAAGGAAGGAAGGAAGGAAGGAAGTGAAGAAAGAACTGAGGGAAGGAGGAAGGAAGAGAGAACAGGAGGAAAAAAGGGAGGGAAGGAGGGAGGGAAGGCAGGCTGGTGGCCACTACTGATCAGTTTGTCACGAGCCAAACTGATCTCATAAAGATAACCATTTTCAACAACAAAAAGAAAGGGACATGTTCTATAGGAAAAACTTTGATTTTAATTCCTTTGCAAGTTTATTACTCCTTGGGTATAACTATGCAGTTAATTAATTATATATGTGCACACACATATATCTACATATACATATATTATATGTGTAAAATAAAGTATAAGTATGAACTTTTAAAATGAAGTAAGACATTGACATCTTCAGAGGATAATCAGGACCAAATATCTCTCCAACATTTTGAATATTGGTTGGTTTGGATGATGGTTCCTTGGAATATCCCTGAAATGCCGGTGATCTTCCCAGTTATCACTTGAATTAACCATGTACAACTCCTCAAAAAGTCCCCCCAAAATTTCAGAAGAAAAGACAAAAGGAAAAAGAAAAAGCTACCTGTTCCACAGTCTTTTCTCTCGCTCTCCACCCAGAGTAGACACTCCCTTCAAGCCAGTTCCAAAGCCAATCCCCTAAGACTTTCAAGTGACTTTGCTATTGAACTTCAAAAGTGCATAAAGAACCCCCAAACAGGGACCATCTTCAGTCCTCATAGGCCAACCTGCTTTTATCCCTGTCACAACATTCTAGTCCATCTAACGTTAGAGCCTTGTTGTACTGTGAGTTTTCCTAAAAAGGCTACACAATTTGGGAGGGTAAAATCTATGTCATACTCATTTTTTTGCATTTTCCAGGCACAGAACAATGTCCAAGAAAGCTTATTGAATTATACTGACCCCCAGTTCAACCTGTTTATACTGATAATGTAGGTTGTCTACAATTTAAGGAGAGTAGGTATTGTTTCCTACAACATGGAAGTGTGGGACCATTTAGACCATGTTTATCATTTTGGACACTTCCTCTCTCTCTCTCTCTCTCTCTCTCTCTCTCTCCACACACACACACACACACACACACACACACACACACACACACACTTCCTCTCATTCTCCCTCTCTTATAAAATATCCATAAGCACTGAAAAAAATCATTTTCCTTTCACTGATAATTCATAATCTGGCTAGCTTCTGGTAGGATGGAATCTGGAAGGATGGAAGCACAGCTGGGAGAGGTGTGGTAGATGTGCCTAGAACTGTCAGAAGGAGCAGAGAATTCTATTCCCATTGCCCACTAACCAGCTGTGTGGCCTGGCCTTTGGGGCCTCACTTTGTTCATGTAGTAGGTGGTCTTGTATTTTCCTCAATGACATTATAAAGGTGTATGTTTCCATAATTCCTCACAAGAAGGGAGCATTCATTGCGCTTCTCTCAGTTTCCACCAAGACACTGTCACAGCCAGAGTGAGATCTGATTTTCTGTTTGCTCAGTACGCAAAATCAGTTAAATCTAAGATCAGTTTTTTTAAATAAAAGCATAGTGGGAGCACTTCCTGTTTTGGCAGTTTGACACTTGGAAATAAGAGTTCAATTACTGGACTTTCAGCACTCAGCTCTCACTGTCCTTTTCATTCATTCATTTATTCATTCATTCATTTAGCAGTACTTTGGGGTTAAATTCAGGGCCTCACACACAGTTTCCAAGTGCTCTAACAGTGAGCCACACCCTCAGCCCATTTTTATTTTTTATCTTGAGTCAAGGTCTCACTAAGTTACACACTGTGCCGCTGGCCTCAAATTTGCAATCTTCCTGCCCCTGCCTCCAGAGTCATTGAGATTACAGGCATGCACCACCACACCCAGCCTCTCACTATCCCTTTCTAACCTGTTGCTGTTGCTGTTGCTCTTAGGTGCCCTCGAGTTGGTATCCGACTCGTAGCGACCCTCATAAGGGTTTTCAATGGCTGACTGTTTCGGGATTGCCTTGGGAGTGGATTGCCAGGTCCTTCTCCCATTTTTGTGGTGCTGGAATTGAACTCGGGACCTCAGAGACTGCAGCACAGCATTCTACCAAGTAAGCTAAATCCCAGGGGGGACTTTCTAACCTAAGCCTGCTTTTTCATTGGAAAAGGGGAAGGTGACCCTTAACCTCTGGCAAGACAGAAACCCAGCACAATAAAAAAACAGCAGGTAAAGAGTGTTATAAAGAGCTCTGAAATTATTCCCCCTTATAAAGCTGAAGAACCATAATTTGCTAAATTACTTTTTGCCACATTGCTGCATACAAAAGCAACTGAGAACTTGGATTTCCTATAATCCAAAACTGGTTGGATCTTCAGGAGTCTAAGTAGTTCTTCTCCTCAGAATTGTCTGATCCATGATGAGGTCCACGGTAGCTCCATGTGTGAGCCTGTTTACCTTTTCTCCCAAAACCAAGACAAAAGAAGTCACTCTGGGCTAGCAAAAGACACTTACTGAAGTTTATTTTTCCAGTGTAAAGTTAAAACCTAGATGTGGAGACTGAACAAAACAAAATTAAAAAGTCAGTGAAGTTGGTTCCCTTCTAAAAAGTATAGATTTAAAGATATGCCTATGCCTGGAAGTTTTAATAAGATACCAGGAGGGAATTCCAATGTACTTCCTCTTTTGGAAGAATGAAGGAGAAAATTAATTCCCTGGCTTCTAAAATCAAGACTGAAACTCTGGTGTGCTCACTCTCTCTCTTCCAACTTGAACACTGCCAAGCACCAGATGTTCAAACTGCTGGAGTTCTCTGCAAAATCTGTTTATCCACTGCACTTGAGTGGTGGTGGTCACTGCTATTCTCCTGACACCCACCCCACAATAATGTTTGCTCTTGTTATTGTTGTTGTTGTTGTTTTAATTTTCAAGTTCAAGCTCAGCTAAAGCTGCTTTCAGAGAGTGGAAGTAAATGTCTGGCCACAGAGCAGAAGGAGGTAGGGAGGGTGACTTTCTCTGTAGTTGTGTGTCCTAGATTTTCTGAAATGATTACATTCTGAGGACTCAGAGGCAGCTCACACTTTCAAGTCTGAATGCTGACTCATGTCCTCCCCTCCAGGGCAACGGAAAGGAAGGGTGGAGCTGGAGGATCTGGGGTTGGGCAGCAGGGTAGGAACTGGCAGGAGGTTGCAGGGAGCAGAGATGGAGAAAGGATTCCAGCAAGACTCATTTGTTGAACACAAGCCTTTAGATTTTCTTCAAGACTCATGAATCTTGATGGAGAAGCCTATAAAAATGGCCCAGATGGCACTTTCTTGTCCTCTTCAAGCTACTCCTTTTCTTGTTTTCTTTTGAGACCTTTGGGACCCATGTAGTTAATAAAAGGAAGGGAAAATGTCAAAAAGGCTATTTCTGTCTTGTTCACAATGATGGGTGAAATGAGGAAAACCAGAAAAAAAAAAAAGAGTCACCATAATTTATGGTGATCCAGAAGGGAATCTTTGCTGAGACTTAAAAGTGTCATTTCCTATAGTGACTTAAACGGTCCACGAGAGTTTGGGTTATTCACACAGCTAGCCATCCAGATAGATTTGGAGTAACTTAATCTTTTAACTGGCCAGCAGTTTAACAGTGTCATGTATCTGGTGATGGGAAGCTCACACATTCTGTCCTAGTCTCAGGGACTGTCACAATTCATGTATCAGGTGCATGATCTGCAATGGGCCCAGAAACTAACTCACCTCTAGTGGCCTAGGACAGGCTTTAAACCAGCATTCTATATTACATTTGTGGTATGTAGAGAGGTGTCTTATACACAATTTATGGTTAATAATTATTTTATAGTTGAACTGAATCAGAAAATCACTTTGTAACCATTGATTCATTTGTTCAATAAATATTATTCCGTGCCTATGATGTGCCAGGTACCTTAACAGGAGTTCAGGATACTTGGAGTTCATGTCTACTGGGAAATCTAAGAATAGGCAGTTACATTCACACATATCCACACACAGTTATCTGTATTTATTTGTTGTTTTTTTGCAGCACTGGGGGTTAGAACCCAGGGCTTCATGCATGCTAAGGCAAATGCTCTACCACTGAGCCACACTCTAGCCACTTTTTAATTTTTTTTTTATTTTAAGACAAGTTCTTGCTAAATTATTCAGGCTGCCTCTGGCCTCAAACTCATGATATTTCTATCTCAGCCTCCCCAGTCACTGGCCATGAGCCATGACACCCAGCTCAAATGTATGTACCATATTTGAATAATTTATTGTGGTTCAGGGTGTGTAGGAAATGAACAGGATATAGTGTTAGGACTGAAGGATGAGTCCTGAGGTGAGGTCTTTTTTTTTTTTTTTTTTTTTTTTTTTTTTTTGCGGTACTGAGGGTTGAACCCAGGGCCTCATGCTTGCATGCTCTGCAAGTGCTGGACCAATGAGCTGCACCCTCAGTCCATTTTTTTACTTATTTTGAGACAGGGTCTCGATAAATTACGCAGACTGCCTCTCGAACTTAACGATCCTCCTGCCTCCACCTCCTCAGTTGCTGGGATTATAGGTATAAGCCACCATACCCAGCTTTGGTCTTCTTCATCTTTGCACCTCCTGTACCCAACCCAGTGACAAATGTCCCACGCAGTGAACATTTAACTGTGTGGTCCTAAACTTTACCCACATTCAGTACAGATGCTCTCAGGGCAAACATTTGGTCATAGCACACTAGCTGTACTAATATTTCAGTTGCTGCTGCTCAATGACTCTGAAATACCTTACCTCCATCCACCTCTAGTCCATCCTCAGGGCCTTTCTTAAGCTCAGCAATGAAAAAGAGACATGCCAGAGGATTCAAGACCCTGTTCGGCACTCCCATTGGTTCCCATTCTAGTTTGGGAGTGCTAGAGTTGTTCTGGTCATAAATATTCCATGAATGATCCCTGCTCTTAGAAAAGGGGGAAGGAAAGAATACATGCTCATTGGCATAGGATCAGCCAGCCACCTTAGGGAAAAATGGCTAAGATTTTGATAGTACTGACCCCTTTATCAATCTCATCGTGACCGTCAAATAGTATCTATGATTTCTCCTCTCAACCAAGTCCCAGAATAGAATAGTAAGGAAAATAAACAGATAGAACTCATGCCTTTTAATGTTAGTACCTAAAATGCATGGTAGGGTACACCATGCACAAAAAGTAAAATTGGGTCTAAAGAGATAAGACATGTGTGTTATCTCAGCAAATTTGGTATGGACAAGGACAATCTTATTAAGAGTAACTGTTTCCTCCAGAGAACACTACCTGACATTCTGATATCTATGAATGCTAAATTGACCAAACAGTGAAACTCTCTTCAACAGTAGGAGCAGTGAAACACAATAATAAAAAAATAATCTATTTAACTATCCTTTTCCAATAGAAATATAAAACGCATATTTCCATGTTTAATATTTGTGTTAGGCAGCTTTCCATCACTACGACAAAGTATCTGAGAAAATCACCTTAAAGGAGAAAAGATTTATTTTGGCTCATAGTTTCAGAGGTTTCAATCTATAGTCACTTGATCCCATTGCTATGAGCCTGGGACAAGGCAGAACATCGTGGTGGGGAGGGCATGGCAAAGCAAAGCTGCTCGCCTCATGGTGATAATGAAGGAGAGAAAGAGAGGGTGGAAGGAGCCAGGGACAAAAGACAGTGTCCAAGGACATGTCACCAAGAACCTACTCCCTTCAGTTAGGTCCTGCCTCCTAAGTTTCTACCACTTCTTAATAGCCCATCAAATTATCAACCCATAAATGGATTAATCCACTGTTAAGGTCAGACTTGTAATGATCCAAACACTAACCAAAAGACCCATCCCTGAACATTGCTGCAGTGGGACCCAAGCCTTCAACACATTAGCCTTCAAAGGACATTTCAGATCCAAACCATAATAACATTTAAGTATGACTCTTAAAATAATAGAAAAATAGATCTTTAAATTCAAGTGCTCAAGATTATACTTTTCAGTGGAATTTGGAGATTTATAAAAACTTAACACAAGTGAATCATCATCTTTCTGTCACCCGTCACTACTCACCTGAAATCTGGTTTTCTTTTTTTGACTTAAGGAAGTTCTTTTCAATCTCTGCTATGTTTTCCTGCTCTGGCTCCTGGTCATAGGTTTCACAATTCCACTGGATTTTGAGAGCACTTGGGACTACCAGTCTTGTTTCTGCTTTGCTACCTCTCCTGCATATTCTTAGTGTGTGTGTGTGTGTCTCCTTTCATGTGGCTTAACTAAACCCAATACATACTTACTCTCTCAGCAGAAAAAGAAAAATGACAACTAAAACAAATCTATGGGTTGTGATAATGACCGGAGTTTTTCTTGGTGGTATCTTTCTCCTTTTTTTTTTTTTTTTTTTTTAGCGGTACTGAGGGTTGAACACAGGGTCTTGCGCTTGCATGCTCTGCAAGTGCTGGACCAATGAGCTGCACCCTCAGCCCATTTTATTTTTTACTTTTTTGAGACAGAGTCTCACTAAATTACACAGACTGCCTCTGATCTCCAACTTGCAATTCTCCTGCCTCCTCTGCCTCCTGAGCCGCTGGGATTACAGGCATGTGCCACAATGCCTGGCTCTCTTTTTCCTTTTGTAATTTTAATACATATTAATTGTACATATCAATAGGATTCAATTTGCTATTACCACACATGCATGTACACAGCATGCATTGATCATTTGTCACCACCCTTCTCTAACCCCTCCTTCCACATCACCCCTCAGCATAGAATATTGATTACCCAGTTCCTGTAATTAATATTCTATGTTCAGGTTGACTTTTTTTTTTTAACTTTCCACAAACGAGAACAAACATGCAATACTTGCCTTTCTATGCCTGGCTTATTTCATTTAAGATGATGTCCTCTAGTTCCATCCATTTTGCTGCAAAAGACAGAATTTCATTTTGCTTTTTTTCCCTCTTTATTGGTAAGTGTTGGTGGGGTACAGAATAATACAGCATTTGCTTTGTCCGTTATGCAGCTATTATATCACTTTCGGTTACACTTTCATTAACTTATGAAATTTATAGAAACTTTTGACTAATATGTAGTAAAACTTACATGCATATTTGGGTTACATTCCCCTATTAGAATTACATTTTCGTTATGGCTCTTTGTGTATTAAACCATATTTTCATTATCCATTCATGTGCAGATGGGCATCTAAGCTAATTCCATATCTTAGCTATTGTGAACAGTGCCATGGTAAACATAGGCACGCAGGTATCTTTTGCATGCTCATTTGACCTCATTTCCTTTGCATATATACCCAGGAGTGGGAAAGCTGGAGTCACATAGTAGCATTTTTCTTATCAGAATAAAAATCCTCTCTTCCTTTATAACCCATCTCTCTAATTTTATGGAAAGTGGTCTGTGCCTTTAATATGTGCATTCTTTAAATGCAGCTGGGGTGAATCTACCTGAAGTAGCAGGAACAAGCTATCCAGTGGAGCCTGCCTGTCTCAGAAATAGCTGTGAATAGTGCTTTGCCAGTCATCATCAATGTGCTTTAATCACATTTATTTTGCTTCTCTAGTCCCATTTCTTTTTCTTGTCTTCTGCCTCAGCCTCTATTCCCTAATGAGATTGCCCAATTCAGTTACTTCAGTTAATTTCAATTCAATTCCTATAATTAGGTAGGAGGATGACTGTGAAAGCACTTTGAAACAGTAAAGTGTTTTATAAATATAAGTTATTGCAAAGTGCTAATTATGTACTGTTCTCTCTGCTGGGGTGTATGTGGGAGTGGTAGGGGCAAAAGAAAGATGAAAAGCTTGGTCCTGACATTCCGGATCCTGGTGCTTAATAGAAGAAATGGAAGATACTTAAGAAAAATAAGATGACTGCAGCAAGAATTACAGACTGGGATCATAAAAGTGGTCCTCCAAACCTACTATAGAGGGTCTATTTGAATAGACCCAGAAAAACATGTAAGACTTCTGTTGCCATAAATGGTAAGGATGTTAAAAAGCATGAGACATATGATGTAAGGTAATGGAAGTGGGCCCCCTCCAAACAGAAATGAGTACCATCAGATCAATACTAAACCTGTGAGAGAAAAGGTGAATGAAGACCCTGATCAGTTAGCCATATCCTCAATCGTCCAAATGTTAAATATAAGAATTAAGCCAGGCACAATGGCACATGTCTATAATCCCAGTGACTCGGGAAGGTGAGGCAGTAGGATCATGAGGCCAGAAGCAGCCTGCACAATTTAGCAAGATCCTGTCTCAAGAAAAGAAATAAAAAAGGGGCTAGGAGTGCAGCTCAGTAGTGTAGCACACTTGCCTAGCATGGATGAGGCCCTGGGTTCAACCCCCACCCCCTGTACTGAAAAAAAATTAAATGTCCAATTATATCTCTGTCTTGAAAGAAGTTACACACAAGGACTTGGACTAAATATGACAAAAAATTCACCTGTGCACAGAAACATGAAAAGTCCTCTTCAGTCTGACTGAGGAACTGAAGAATCTAAGGGTTTCTTTGAGCCACAGAGAATAGCCTGGGAGTGAAGATCTAAGATGACATTCTTTTCTAACCAAAGGTGCAAACACTCTGTTAAAATGAAAGGTGCATTTAGAAGGAATGTGGCCCCCATACATCATTTGTGATTAGCTTTGGATGGCTTTCATGAACAGGAAGGCTTCCATTCAGGAGCAGACAATTCACCTGATTACTTGTGGGTTTTAGGTCATCCCCTGACAATGGGAACAATGCCCCTCAGACCTGTGGAGGAAACTCCATCAACCAACTCAGGTGTGCAGTGAAGCGTTTGAAGAGTCATTGAAGGTGTTGTTTACTCTCGATTTTTTTTTTTTATAGAGGTAGATAACATGAGGTCTTTTACTAGAACCTACAACTGGGAGATTTTTGTTTTTCTGTTTGGGGCTTTTACCAGTTTTGTTTTAAAATACCAACCCAAAACCCCTATTTGCTTTCTGTCCTGGAAAATGCTGTCAACTCTGCGCTGAGCACTTCTTAGAAAATCCTCCCCCCACCCCCACCCCCACCCAGCAAGCCTTTTCAGGTTGGCTATGGTGGGATGTTTACATCTGACACTTAACATCAAGGTTCAGATCTGGTCAACCTTTTACCATCCCTGAAAACAAAAAACTACACTCCTCTAAAAGGCCGCTGGGATCTCCTGGGTGCATTTCAATAATTCCCCCCAATACACACACACACACACACACACACACACACACACACACACACACACACACACACTTAACTTTTAGATTTGGAAAATTGCAGAGAACCAGATCTCATGCCTATTTGAGACATTTTTGTCAGCTGGTATTTTCCTAAGACAGAAATCTATATTCAAATACAAAAGCAAAAAGAATTTTAGCCAAGACATTAAAGAAAAAAATGAAAAGCCATGAACAAGCTACAAATTGCTGCAAAGCTTTAGCCTTTCCAAGGGGAAGTAAGGACAAAACTGTATCTAATTAGATTCTCACATTGTAGAGAATCTTCTGATTATAGCTACTGTTTTTCCCTCTTTGACACTCATGCAAAATCACTACTTCCTTGATTAAGTTCAAACACTGTGTATTTCTAACATACACACTCATTGAGTGATTAAAAATGGAAACGGGGGGGGGGGGAATACCCTCTAATTTGTGCTCAGAGCAAAACTAGCCACCAAGATGCTTGAAAAAACTAGCTAGTGAAATAAATCTCTGGCAAAATAAATCTATAGAAAGTGTAAAAGAGAGGGAGTGAGAGACAGGCAGTTTTAAAACTTCTCTCTTAGATCTAGAGTGTGTTTAGCTTGCCAGTCATTGCTCAAGTTAGATGAAGAAAGAACAAATAAGGCAGAAAGTAGACCAGAGAGCACAGGCAAGATTTTTGTACTATATACCTTATAAAGAGGCAATGTTCATCACCTTCTCTAGTGGAGGCAGTGAAGGAAGAGAGAAAAACATAAACCCTCCTGGCATCCACCCACAGAGGAATTTTAGTACTTTTCACCATAGAAATACTTAGAAGATGGGAACAGACTTCTGGGGAACTTCCATCCTAAAGCCTTTCTGAAAGGGAAAGGTCCAGAAACACCTCCAAAAAGGAACAGTGACAAATGGATTTGTGCAGAAAAGCCAGCAGAATCAGGACACCTGATGTATCTGCAGAAGCTGGACTTACTTGCTATGGAGTCAGGCAGGGCACTGTCACCATCCACAGCACAGCTATCCTGGCCATTCACAAACCAGGGCCTGCCATGCATTAAAATACCACATTGCCATGCTCATCCCTACCCAGTATATACAAACTCGCTCCCACATCCTTCAGAGTTCATCTTAGTTATTGTTGTTGTTGTCAGGTGCCATTGAGTCGTGTCCGACTCATAGTGACCCTCATAGGGTTTTCAATGGCTGATTGTTTCAGGATTGCCTCCTAAGTAGAATGCCATGTCCTTCTCCCATTTTGTGGTGCTGGGAATCGAACCTAGGACCTCAGAGACTGCAGAGCAGTGCTCTACCAAATCCCAGCCCCACTCATCTTAGTTACAACATTTAAAATTCTCCTTAAGGCCAGCACTGTGGTACCCACCTGTAATCCCAGCAACTTGGGAGGCTGAGGCAGGAGGACCATAAGTACAACGCTAGAGGCAGCCTGCATAATTTAAGGAGATCCTGTCTCAAAATACAACATAAAAAAGAGGTTAGTGGTGCAGCTCAGTGGTAGAAAACTTGCCTATCATGTGTGAGGTCCTGGGTTCAACACCCTAGTACTGCAAAAAAAAGTAAGTAAATAAATAAATAAATATCCTCATTGATCCCATGGAGATAGAAACCAATACTAGACCCATTTGGACACTCAGGTTATTCTGAAGCCAAATCTCTTCACCATCGAATTAAACTCCAACTTTCAATTATAAAACAGCACCAGTTGGATGGGTAACTTTGAAGGACTGCTAAGGAACTTTCCCCATATGTAATATCTCCCTATTGCTGTTTCCTTCAAAGAGAGTTCATAAAAGAATTTGCAGAAGTCATACGGAAAATACTGAATTCTGTATCCATTCCTGTCCCTTTGAAAACTGATTGGGTGTACTTTTACAACACCTTGCTGATTTGGTGATGTGTTTTCTTTAGGTCTCAGGTGACTATATGTGCCAAGTTTAAGGTAAATTGGAGAGATTGGAGAAGAGACTGCAAAACATATATTTTTCCCCAGTTCCAGAAACACTCATGTGTTTGAAACTGTTGTTGTTAGGTGCTGTCAAGTCGTGTCAGACTCATAGCGACCCTCATAGGGTTTTCAATGGCTGACTGTTTCGGGATTCCCTTGGGAGTGGGTTGCCAAGTCCTTTTCCCATTTTGTAGTGCTGGGAATTGAACTTGGGACCTCAGAGACTGCAACACAGCACTCTACCAACTGAGCTAAATCCCAGCCGTGTTTGAAACTAGAGTCATTTAAATGCTCATCTACAAACAGAGATGAACAGTTTTCGCCATTGTAGCTCATAATAATTTGAAAGGGGGAAAGTGGTTGTAAAATGCAAAGCACTGAAGGAACAGATTGTTTAAAGTCCTGAACTCCAAGCCCAACTTTGCCTCTAACTAACTATTGCAGATTTTTTTTTTTTTTGGACATAAAGATCTGAAATATGAAGGGCATGAAATGACAAATTTCTAAGGCTCCTTCCACAATTAAAAGTTCATGATCAATTTTCTTCATATAAATATTCAATTATCCATAGCTGACCTTTCCCTGCTGCCCTGCCCACTGCATCCATTGCCTAGCTGAATTCCCAGCCCAGAGAGGCTCCAGTGTCTAAGAATTGGTACTTGTTATGTTCAAAAATCTCATTAGGTGGGCTCTTATTTTTAATTACCTACACCTTTTATTTTTAATTACCTGTAACTTTTCTCTGCATTAATACAGATCATTCAGAGCTAACTCTGTTGTTGATTCAGCCAAAAATCACCTGGTGGCTGTGTATCCTGAGTAGTATGTGACCCCAGTAAGAGTCACACACATATAACAACAGGACATTAGAACACCAAAGACTCTTTGAACACTCCAAAGTCTTAACAAGATATACAAGAGTGATTAGAATGTAAAGGGAAAATGGGATAATTTGTTTTTATTTCCTTTATCCTATTCCTTTTAAATTTCTTTCTTAGGGGCATGTTTTATAATGTACATTAGATAGAAGAATCTTTTATATATGTAATTTATAAACTAGTATACATTTTTTGAAGCCTATATGCTAAAATTTTGGGTGGGTGTTCCTTATGGGAATATGTAAGCAAGCAAACAAACAAAAAAGAAGCTCATGTGTGAGGCCCTGGGTTGGATTCCCATCACCACCAAAAAATAAATAAATATATAAAATTCAAATACTAATCATCTACAACCTAAGACTGGGTTCTGTCTACCACCTTTTATTATAAATAAAGTTTTATTAAGACATAGGGACACCTACTCATTTACATGATGTTTAGGGCTGTTTTCATAGGACAATGGCAGAGTTTAGTAGTTGTGTCAGTGCTATCATTGCCCACAAATCCTAAAATATTTACTATCTATCCCTGTATAGAAAAAAACGTTCCTTGACCACTGGTCTAAACTAACACCATTTTTATGAGTAAAGAAATTGAAGCTCAGAGATGTTGAGTAAACTGGAAAGGCAAAACTGGAACCACGGGTGTTCTTCAAAGCACTCTTTAGCCAACACTTAGTGTACAGCATCACACTGTCACCCTTGTACCTGTGCTCTTTCAAGTCTTTTGACATCCAGACTAAGATATCACTAGACTAAGATATCACTCATAAAAGGCTGCTTGGACCTGAGATCATCCCCAGTTTCCCTGTGCTTCATTACACCTGGCTGGCTTGCTTCAGCTTTTCTTGGGCTGCAGTTGTGGGCCTGCCCCTGACAAAAGATGCTGTCATACTTCTCATATGCTATTCAGCCCAAAGAGTTCACCTGGAGGGGAGTAGGGGAGAGGAGGTGGGAGGGCAGGGTGGTGGTGGTGGTTAATTTGTTTAGTTGCTTAGTTTTGGTTTTCTAAGACAAGGTCTTGCTATGTATCCCAGGATGGCCCCAATTTCCCTATGTATCCCAGGCTGTGCACAGGCAAGTGTTCCCATGCCTAGCTGTTTTGTTTTGTTTTGTTGTTAGTTTAGTTGTTCTCTTTACATGCTCTACTTAATATGCTATATTTCTTGAAACAATTGGAGATAGAGTAAACAATGACATTATTACTTGTTCAGGGAATCCAACAGAGGTATTAGAATTGGTAAAATCATGAAAACCCCTCCAAAATCTCCAAATGTGGAGTGATCAAGGGATCATACTCTGCCTACCCAATGTCCACTTCTTCAAACTTATGTAGTCACTCAGATTAGCAGGCACAAGCATGGGAGACACTTCTCATGAAGAGCAATTAATGTGGGACTGAGTTTTATGCTGAAATTACTTAAACAGTGGTTTGCTAAGTGTGGTCTCACACCTGCAGCATCAGCAGCACCTGGGAACTTGCTAGAAATGCAAATTCTCAGGCCTACCCCAAATTACTGAATCAGAAACTCTAAGGGTGGGCCACAGAAGTCTGTTTTGACAACTATTCTTGTTGATTCTAATGCTTGCTAAAGTTTGAAAAGCACTGATTTAAGAAATTGGTCTTACACCAAATGCTGGGAGCCACAAGGAAAAGACTTCCTCTACCACCACCACTGCCCTTTACTGGAATCTCTACCCTGCCAATACCCATTCCACCTTCACATTTGCAAATCTCCAGGAAAAGACACAACTCTCTTGCCTTCAATGGAACAATAAATATAAGAGTGAATTTTAGGCACTGAATGGGAAAAAAAAATTCCAACTTGATCAATGACTGTAGTACCTGACCTCAATTATGGTTCACTTTATGTGATTGACTTTCTGTATTTTGTTTAATACTTATCAAGGTAAATATAAAACTCTACATAAAAATGGATCCTGTACATCTATCTCAGTGAACACTTAACCAACACTGTAGAATTTATAATCTGATGAAGGAGATACATTTTCAGCCAAAAAATTCACAAGGCAACAAACATGAAGATCAAAATCAAGTGCTTCAAAGAAGAACAAGTTTCTATGTGGATGTATCATGGAGAAACTTGACCTAGATGAGAAAGATAGGGATACATACCTGGGGAACTGATATTTGAGCTAATTTATCTGAAGAACAAGATTTTTTTTAAAAAATGGGAGACAGCATTTCCCATTAAGAGAAAAGGTCTGTGTGAAAACCTGGTAGCAGCAGAAGAAGGATATGCTGAAGAACTGAAAGCAGACCAGTGGGCTGGAGCACAGAGCGAGGGTGAATATAACCTAAGAGGAGGTAAGGGAAGCAAGATGCACCCACATTAAAGATTGTGTTAATTCTAACAGTAAGATCACTCAAGCTGCTGTGTCAAAAACTGGAAGGACACTAGCATGCAGTCACCACTGTAGTTATCTAAGCCAGACATGAAAGTAGGTAGAGCCCAGAAAGGTAGAAGAAGTGAACAGATACTGTAAAATATTTAAGCAATAGTGATGTAGAAGATTTGGTGACATGGAGTGTGGCGAAGAGGAAGTGGTAAAGGATGACTCCTCAGTTTCTGGTGAAAGAAACCTGGTAGGTTCACAAAGATACAGAAAGTATTGAAAGAGGAAGGTTGGTGTACATGTAAGAAGTTTGTGAGGTCTGGTTGGATGGGCATTGTCTTAGCTTGTTTTGTGTTGCTATAACAAAACATCAGATGCTAGATAATAGCTTTAAAACAAAAAAGAGGCTTATTTGGCTCATGATTCTGATGGCTAGAGGGTTCAAACAGCATGGTACCAGCATCCTAGCAAGGGTCCCCTGGTCACAACATGGTGAAGAAACAAAAAGGGATACTGGCTACATGCAGAAAGGGTACCTGTGCAAGCAAGAAAGCAATAGATGAGGGAGTAGGCAGGCTGACTCTTTTTATAATAACTCACTCTCGTGGAAATGAATCTACTCCTACCAGACCTGATCCACTTCTGATAGCGTTAATCCATTTGTAAAGGCAGAGCTCCTATGACCTAATTGCCTTCCCCTAGGCCCCATCTCTTATGGTTCTACCATCTGAACAAGTGCCACTCTGGGAACCAAACTTATAGCACATGAAACTTTGGGGGATAAACCACATCAACCCCCTCTTCCAAACCATAGCCAGCATGTTTAGGATTCCTTTGATATTTACAAATGGAAATTTCAGGTAGGCAATATTAGAGATATTCTGGAGCAGAGGAGAAAGATCTATGAGATTGGCATATAATATTGATCTTCATAGGCAAATAGATAATTGAAGCCACAGGTTTAGGTGAAATTACCCAAGGAGGGTATACAGTATAAGAAGAAGGTCTCCAAGAAATATGTACAGTCAGTATATGAGAGGTGGCCCTCTCTCAATGACTGAAAAGAAAGGTTAGAGAGGTTGAGAGAAACCAAGAGAATAAGGCAGCAAAATACCTAATGGAAGGCCAGGTGCAGTGGCTCTCACATATAATCCCAGCGACTCGGGAGGTGGAGGCAAGAGGATCGCAGGTTGGAGGCCAGAGGCAGCCTGCATAATTTAGCAAGACCCTGTCCCAAGAAAAAAGAATTTTTAAAGGGGCTGTGGGTACAGCTCAGTGGCAGAGCACTTGCAAAATATGCACCAGACCCTGGGTTCAGTCCCTAGTACTACAAAGAAAAAAACATTTTAAAAACCTAATGGAAGAATGTTTTCAGAAAGAAAATTGATCAAGATCTCTATTCCCAGGGTAAAACGCCAGTAAGAGGACCATTTTGTATGAGATGTGAGGATAAACAGGAATCCTGGTGAGGAATATACTAAAGCAAGAAAAATCATCAGAACTTTCTTCAGAAAAAAATATATTCCCTTTTAAACTTTATCTCTCAGTTTTAGAGATTTCAATTCTTTCTAAGCATTAATGCAGTCATTAAAATACAGTCAAACAAAAAGAGATATTGGGCCAGATTTGTCTCTACACAGTAAGGAACTGAGAGAAGTTTCTACCTGTGAAGAATTCTTCCCAAAATATCCATCAGGGACTCAAGACTTTTGAACAGCAGTGGAAAGAGCTTTCCTTGGTTCTAGCTAAGACAACAAACAAACAGATAGCTTGGCTCTAAAACCATGTCACAGAGGAAAATCACAAATTGGTATCAAACACAACTCATCCTTGACCTCCTTAGATTGATGCAGGGCCTAACAGTGGATCCCCAGAGAATAGGAGCCATGTAACAGTAGCGATTCACACAATAGTGGAAATATTAATTTGGATTCCTAAAGTTTCTTTTAACAATAGTTTCTAAAACTTCCCACCAGATCTATCAAACACTGCCTCATGTCAAATCTAGTCCATACCCAAAGGGTTGACACAGACAGGTATAATGACTTGGCCAAGACAATGTAAGTCATGTACAGGAGATCTGCCAGGGCAGAGCCTATATCTTACTATTCTTTGTGTTTCCCACCAATGCAAATAAAAGTTAGCATATGAGCATTTGGGAGTAGTTATTGACGTAACGACGTGATATGAGAAAGTAGCATATACATATAAAAAGTAATTAGTTGAGTTGTACAGTTGGGATTTGTGTACCTTTCTGTTATATGATATACTTTACCCAAAATACAATAAACATGAACATAAATATTATTTGATTTCAAAATGTTTACCCTCAGTTGTCTGACCTGAGGATGTCACAAGTTGTGTCAAACTATTAATTTCATTTTAACTTTATATTTTGTGTGATTCTTTTGGCAAAAATGGAGGGTGGTAGAAGAGGTGGGCCCTCAAGGCCTGCACCTATGATTCCTATTTTTTGTACTACTCACTAAAGATGCATTAATTACCTTTGATTTTACAGAAATTCAGTGAGGTAGTTACTATTACTATCATTTCAAAGATGACAAAACTGAGACTCACAAGGGCTAAATAACTTTATGTATCAGAGTCCAAAGCCAGTGATCTTTTCAGTAAACCCAACATGCAATAAAGAAATGTTGCCCACGGAGAAATAAGAACAAATGGTAAGCTTCAACAGTATCCAAAGTCAAGATACAAGAAAGATCTATAAAAGAGGAAGGCAGGAAAAGGGAAAGGACCCAGATTGTGGAAGCAAAGCTTGCATGTGTGTGGGAAGTTTAGTGAAACTGTTATGCATACAATACTTTTGGAAACAGTAAAGTATGTGGAAAGAAGATACAAATAAAGAACTTTAACTATTTAAAGAAGATTATAAGTCAGTATAAAGTTTAGCCACTTGTGAACCTGAAGAGTTCAGCCAGAAAAAAGTATATCTTACAATATTTCTAGACAAATTTTTTCCAACTATTTTATTAAATTATTTTAGTTTTTTTTTTAAAGAGTGCATCATATTTTTTTCCTTACTTTTCAAAATGTGCTTCCACGGATCTGGCTATTTGCTGAACTCTCATTAGTTTAAATAGTTGATTATCTTTTTAAAAGTACATAGTCCCTACATAATCCAGAACTAATACAATTCTGGCTCTTTCTCTCTGATCTTTATGATTTTTATTTATATTTCTTAACTTGTTGCATTGGCTAGACCTTGTGGTTCAATGTTGAACATTATAATGAAAAGAGGTGTCATTTTCTTTAATAAGAATGTTTCTAATTTTATGTTTGTATTCCCCTCTCCTATATTTCAAACTCCCATTTGTCTCCTCTTTCTTTGCTTTCACTGTATGTATGTCTACTTTACAGGAAAATACTGAAAAAATAGTCAACCAAGTTCCTAATTCTTTTCTTTCAGGCTGAGAAATGAAGGTAGCAGGGCTAAAGGTTTGGAGCACCTGAAAGGCAGGACTCTCCAGAGCCCTGATTAGGTAGAGGTGAACATTAGCCTACACCCATCACCACCCGACTAGAAGAGGCAAAGACCCACATTCTGAGGAATGGTAAGGTCAGGATATGAGTCCAGGGGCTCCTGTGTGATGCATCACATATGTGTTTAAGGAGCCAGTGCCAGCCTCTGGTTTCAGGTACACGGTCTAGGTACTGATTTGTACTTTTATTTCCATGTACACAGACCAATAGCCTTTTCATAAAGACCAGAATGTGCCACCTATTTGAATCAGTGGACTTAAAAAAAAAAAAAAAAAAAAAAGACCTGTCCCTAGAGATGTGTTTCCTATGTTACAAAACGTGACTTTTGGAATTAAGATCAATTGTTTTCAGTCTTTTTCTTTCAGGTAGGTTACTGATACTAAATTGCTTCTCTGCTCCCACAGCATCAACACTAATACCCTAGTAAAGGATTGGAAAAATCAGCAGCATCTTTCTCACTGAGGCAGGAAGGTTTTAATTATCTCTGACTTCTGACCTCCCATCCCTTAAATTTCTCCTTTGACAGAACATGGGACCAACAGAAATGCTTCAGCCTACAAAAGAATCACAGGGTGGGATATTGCATGACTAAAGAACAGAAAGGGGCTGGGATTTAGCTCAGTTGGCAGAGCACCACTCTGAAGTCTCTGAAGTCCAGAGTTCGATTCCCAGCACTGCAAAAACAGGAGAAGGATATGGCAATCCACTACATAGGCAATCCCAAAATGATCAGCCATTGAAAACCCTATGAGGGTTGCTATGAGTCAGACACAACTCAACAGAACCTAACAACAACAACAAAGAACAGAAAGGAAGCCTTTGACAACTTTTACCAGTAGATACTTATTAATATAGTTTAAATACTCAGAAAAATTATGTATACATAAGGAAAATGAGCATAAACACAGTGTAATTTTCAAAATAAAATAGATTGTGTAAATTATTTTCTCAATTCAGCTGACAGACTTGATGTGTGTATTAGGGATACCATCCAGGAAGTTGCAGACTTAATTAACCTCAAACAGAATCTGATTGCCAGCTACACTGGGTTCTCCTGGGAAAGCTGTGCCACTGATGAATCAGATTTCACAGAAAACATCTACCAATATATATTTTAAGTCTCCCTTTCTGAAAATCACTAGTGCACTGCATTGGTATGTTGATCCCATGACGGGACAATGAACGTTAAAAAGCAGTATTCCTGTCCCACACTACAGCTCCTCCAGTCCTAGGGAGGCCTGTCTTCACCTTTTTCCCCCAGGAAGAAGACCACCACGTCCTTCAGGCTTGTTGTTGTTAGGTGCCATCAAGTCAGGTTGAGCTCATGGCAACTCTATGTACAAGAGAATGAAACATTCCCCAACACTGTGCCATGCCTGACACTATTGTCAGTGCTTCTCTGTTATTTGTAGGGTTTTCAATAGCTGATTATTTTGGGAGTGGGCTGCCAGGTCCTTCTCCCATTTTGCGGTGCTGAGGATCAAATCCGAGGCCTGAGAGCAACACTCTTTCAACTGAGCTAAGCTCCAGCCCATGTCCTTCAGATATGGGGAGGGAAATCAGAAGTGAGAGCTTCACTTTATGTAGAGGTCAGCCTTTGACATCTTAGATGAGGAAAGAGAAAAGAGAAGAAGAAAAATCAAGCTATGCCTCTGAGACTAAGAACACAATAATAAAAGGCACAAATGAAGCATTTTATACAGAAGAAACATTAATGGAAACCAGTGCTATTAGCTTCATTAAATTACTCCAAGTAGAGTGAGAGGTTGTTGCTACATTACTAGTGGTGAAGTACAGATGCAAACATAATGGGGATTCCTGAAGAGTCATTTTTCTAAGACAAGATTTAGTCTCTGATAACTTCTCACTAGTAGTATTTTCTTTCTGAGTCATGACTTTGCTTTTATAGCAGTAGTCATAGTCAAATATTTTAAAAGAATACCATTTGAAGAACAAACATTTCCTTTTGTCCATATTATTTCCTTATTTTATAGAACTTTTAAAAGTTAAAACATCAACAAACATAATTGTTTTCTGCTTTTTAGTTTTTTCTTTTGGAATAAAATATGCACACAGAAAAGTGCCTATTTCATAATAAACAACCTAATAATTTTTTGCACAAGAAACACTCTAACTACCACCTCTATTAACAAACAAAATGCTATCAGCACCCCAGAAACTTCTCTTTTGCCCCTTTCCAATAAATAAAAGAATGGCTACTCAAAGGTAGCCATTCTTTTGACCTCAAATAGCATTATCTAATTTTATCCATCAAAACATGCATTTTACTGTATGTACTATTTTTTTCTGACTTGTTTTCACAATGTTATATTTACAAAAGCATTTATATTTTTGTATACAGCTGCAGGTCACTCATTTTTATTCTTGTACTGCATTCTTCTATACACTATACCACAATTTGAATTTTAAATTATATTGCTTATGACCATTTGTGGTGTTTGTAGTTTGGGCTCTTACAAATAGTGCTGTTATAAACACTCTAATACTTGTCATTTGGGGTCCAATTTTATTTCAGCCTTTAAAATTAAGTATCTTTGGTAGAAAGAGGGAAAATATTATATTTGAGGTTAATTGATGGATAATTAAAATAGAAGCCTTATCATGGCATATTTGAACATCATTACGGATATATGGTCCTGAAATTACACTCTACAAACTATAATCCTATAATGATAAGAATTCTACTGAAAAGGGAATGTTAACATATTCTTTTAAAATGACAAGTGCAGCTAGGTGTGGTGGCACATGCCTGAAATGCCAGCAACTCAGGAGGCAGAGGCAGGAAGATCTTGAGTTGAAATCCAGAGGCAGCCAGAAAGCCAGAGGCAACTCAGCAAATCCTTGTCTCAAGATAAAAAATAAAAAGAGGTTGAGGGTGCAGCTCATGGTAAAATATTTACATAGCATATGCAAGGCCCTGGGTTCAACCATCCAGTACTGCCAAAGAATAAATAAATAAATAAGTCAAATAACAAGTGCATGTGCCAAAGGAACACAAAGAAGCTAATGACATTGGTCTTTTCTCTTTTTAACCTCATACACCTATCATTTATTTATACTAAAAAATAGAACAACCATATGATCTAGCAATCCTGCTACCAGGTATATATTGAAAGAAAATGAAATCATAATGTCAAAGAAACATCTGCACTTCTGTGTTCATTACAGTATTATTCACAAAAGCCAAGATAATGGAAACAAGCTAGGTGTTCGTCAACAGATAAACAAAATGTGGCACATATACACAATGGAATACTGTTCAGCCTTTAAATAAAAGGACATCTTGTCATTAGTGACAATATGGATGAATCAGAAGACATTATATCAAGTGAAATAAGCAGCCACAGAAAGACCAACTCTGCTTGATCTCTATTTTAGTAGAATCTAAAATAGCTGAACTCATAGAAGCAGAGTAGAGTAATGGTTCCCAGGGGCTGGCAAAAGGGTGAGGAGATTGGAGCAATGTTGGCCAAAGGATAAAAAGTTTCAGTTAGACATGAGGAATAAGTTCAAGAGATTTATTGTACAACATGGTTCTATAGTTAGCACTAATGTATTTATATACTTGAGAATTGCTAAGAGAATAGATTTTAAGTGTTTTCACAGCAAACTGAATTTTTTATGACTCTCAAGTATGCATATTATAGCCAATGTTGCTGAGCTCTTCACAGATTTAAAGTTCCTTCATCAGGAGTAAATTTTTGTTTATAAAGCCCCTCATATCTCCCTAAGATATGCATTTACTCCCACCAGAAATAAACACACAACCAAGAATAATATTTAGGAGATTTAATAGCTTAAGAGAGTAAGTCAGTCTAAGAAATGTCTATGACATCTTACTTCTGTCTTCTCCTAAGTTCAGATCCTTAACTTACTATATCAAGTTACTATATCCTTAATTCACTATATCAAGAGTTGGGGAATCACGGCCCACAGGTCAGAGCCAGTTCATCTTCTGTTTTAAATAACCCACAAGCTGTAAATGACTTCACATTTTTAAACAGTTGGAAAAAATTAGAAAAGTATTTTTGTAACACATAAATACAAATTTGTGACACAAATTATATAAAAGTCAAATATCAGTGGCCTTAAATAAAGTTTTATTGGAACACAGCCACATGCACTCACGTCCTTATTGTCCTTAGCTGCTTTTATGCAACAACAGCCAAGTGGAGTAGTTCAGACAGAGAACATATGACCTGCAAAGCCTAAAACACTTATTCTCTGGCTCTTTCCCAAAAAAGTTTGCCAACCCATGAACTATAAAGTCTGGCCATCACTGTCCTCCAATTTGAAAGTTCCATATTTTATAATATACTCAGTGTAATTCAAATGTAATATCATTAAAAAAGACAAAAGCAACCATTATGCTGGATTTTGTGGGGCAATCCTTATCTTGAATGCTCTACCATGTTGCCCACAAATAATATTGTAAAGTTTAATACCAAGATTGAAGATTTTGATCAATATGTACAAATTCCCTCTTGCATCTAGAGGAAATGAGCCATTGGTTTGCTTAAGACTTAGTGATCTGAGAAGGCATGCCTGCTTTAGAGCCGAGAAACATGTTCACTGAGCCTTTGGTGGTTTTGATGATTAAATTTATCCTGAATTTAATTAATAGTCTCATAGAAATGAGCAATGAAAGAAGATTACCAATATGCACATACATAGAAACACTTCCAGAAAAACACAGTCAATTACATCTTTCCTTTTAGATTAGTAGAAACAATCTAATCCCATCCACTAAGAATTTCTTTTGGGCCAGGTGTGGCGGTGCATGCCTGTAATCCCAGTGACTCAAAAAGCAGAAACAGGAGGATGACAAGTTTGAGGCCAGAGGCAGCCTGTTTAACTTAGTCAGACCCTGTCTCAGGTAAAAAAAAAAAAAAAAAAAAAAAAAAGTAAAATATGGACTGTGGGTACAGTCCAGTAGTAGGGCACTTGCAAAAAGTATGTGTGACGCCCTGTGTTCAATCCCCAAGTACAAGAAAAAAAGAAAAAAAAACAGAATTTTGTTTGCCTTGTGGAAGATATTACCATGAACCTGTGAATGTTTTTCATTTAAGTTTCCTTCTCAAAGAGTTGCAACATTTACTGTTATTAAAATATCCTATTTATAAGCAGTCTTAAAATCTTTTCAGATTTATTGAAAGGAGGCTGGTGAATGAGAAGTAGCTAATGAGATTACTTTAGAATGTAAAATAGCAGCCACTGATGGCAAGTCATTTGATCTAACTATAGACTTAATTGCTTTGCAAAACAGGACTGACATTTCCAAAGCGGCACTATGAAATATTTAGATGTTGATAATATAATTCACCTTCATCACCCCAACATGTTTCTCAGAAAGGGCATCTAGAGAAGGTAACAGGCCATCTTGGGGAATTCATTATCAGGTTATGTTTTTAAGGTAATAATAGTTCTATCAATTTTTCTGAGATATCTAAAATAACCACAATAGAAAAAAAGTTCAAATGGGGGAAGATATTACTTAGACTTCAAGGAGAAATAGTTTATTATGGTGTCCAAATTCTCTAATCATTCACAAAATATAAAACGAGCATGTTCCATCCATTAGTCAGGGTCCATGTGATACATAACAAATAAAAGGAAGGCATCAACTTCCATGCTTGTTTGTGAAAGAAGCCAAAACTTCACAGTAACAGCATTGCCAAATGAAACATTATGGAAAACCTAAGAGAAAAAAATGTTATATACTGAAATTAGATAGGTGTTCAAGAGTTATCCTAATGTATTTTTCCTTAGAAGGTTCTCTATTGCTTTTCCTAATAGGCAAATTGTTATTCTCTATAAATTATGGTTCCTCCTGGATGGAGAATGAAGCACAATTTACTATATTTTCTTGTCTGCAGAAAAGTTAAGAAAAAAAAGGGACAAGTTCTGCACCTAAGACAGTGATGAAATCTATAACTCCAAGCACCAGGAAAATTGCATACAGATGTGCTAAGCATAGGGAAGAATCTGACAGCCATGGTGTGGGCAGGGATAGGATGAGCAAAAAAAAATTTCTAGGAAACTGTACACATCTGGAGAGAGGTTGAAACTGACAAAACTTCTCTGAAAATATGCCCAGAGAATTGGCCAACGATGCTGACGAGTTCTAACATCCACATTTTGTTGTGGCCAGGAGGAAAGTTTAAGGAATAAGATAAAGAATGATAAAAGAGATTGATTGCATGTCTTGCAAGAACACTTGTGTCTTTCCACTATAGCAGTACTTTCATGTAGTAATGGAGGACTCATTCAGATCAGTTCTCAGCCTCTCACTCAACTTTCTTTGAGAGCTCCCACTTAAGTAGGTGCTTCCCAAGGAGTAGTTTGTGGTCTTGAAAACAACACTGAGGAACATCCCCAAGAGGAAGAGACCATTGAGGCTGATTAGGCTCTTCCATCTCAGAAGGACATAGCACCCAGCCATACCACATGGTCTTCACATTCTCTCCCACCAACAGAGATCATTAAAGGTAAACACACAGGCTAGCACTTAGCTTCCACAGACTTAACTTTCACCACTGATTGGGGAGTGATCTCTCTCTCTCTCTCTCTCTCTCTCTCTCTCTCTCTCTCTTTCTCTCTCTCTCTCTCTCTCTCTCTCAATGTACCATTGGCCCTTTGGCAATTCTCTGTTTAAATATATATTTCTTAGAAAAGGTAATAAAAAACCTCCCAACAAAGAAAAGCCCAGGATATGACAGGTTCACAAGAGAATTCTACCAAACCTTCAAAGAAGAATTAATACCTATTCTCCTCAAATTATTTCAAAAAGTAGAAAAGGAGGGAACATTCCCAAAGTCATTCTATGAAACCACCATCACCCTGATACTTAAACCAGGCAAGAATACATCTAAGAAAGAATACTACAGACCAATTTCCATACTCTCAACAAAATCTTGGCAAAGCAAATTCAGCAACAAGTAAGAAATATTATTCATCATGACCAAGTGGGATTTATTCCACAGTTGCAATGCTGGTTCAACATGTGAAAATCGATCAATGTAAATCAACATATCAAGAGACTTGTAAACAGAAACCATATGATCATCTCAATTGATGCTGAGAAGACCTTTGACAAAGTGCAACACCTTTTCATGATAAAAATCCTGGAGAAGATAGGAATAACAGGAAATATCTCAACATCATAAAGGCCATTTATGACCGACCTACAGCCAATATCATATTAAGGGAGAAAAATTGAAACTATTTCCTCTAAGATTAGGAATAAGACAAGGATGCCCAGTCTCTCCTATATTATTTAACATTGTGATTGAAGTCCTACCCAGAGCAATCAGACAAGAGAAAGAAATCAAAGGGATACAGATAGGCAAAGAAGAGGTAAAATTATCTTTATTCATGGATGACATGATCCTTTACGAAAAGTACCCCAAAAACTCCTCTAGAAAAGTTTTAAATCTAATTAACTCCTTCAGGAAAGAGGCAGGATACAAAATTAACACTCAAAAAGAAGTAGCCTTCCTTTATCCCAACTTGAGCAGGAAGAGAAGGAAATTAAGGCTACAATCCCTTTCATGATAGCCCACCAAAAACGTAAATACCTAGGAATCAATCTAACCAAAGATCCTGCAGATCTCTTAAAGAAAGAAATCGCAGAAAATACTGGAAAATGGAAACACCTCCTCTGTTCATGAATTGGGAGAATCAATGTTGTAAAAATGGCTATACTACCAAAAGCAACCTACATATTTAATGCAATCCCCATTAAAACTCCAATGACAGACTTTGCAGAAATAGAAAATATAGTCCAAAAATTCATATGGAAACATAAAAGACCACATATAGCCAAAACACTCTTAAGCTGCAAAACTAGTGCAGGTGGGACCACAATCCCTGACTTTATACTATACTACAGGGCTGTAGTAGTGAAAACATCTTGATATGGGCACAAAATAGGCCTGAAGATCAGTGGAACAGAATAGAGGACCCAGGGATACACCCACACATCTATAGCCACCTGATCTTTGACAAAGGAGCTAAGCAGGCAAATCGGAGAAAAGATAGCCTCTTCAACAAATGGTGCTGGGAAACTTGGATTTCCACCTGTAGGAAAATGAAAACAGACCCACACCTCTCAATCTGTACAAGAATTAACTCAAAATGGATAAACGACCTCAACCTAAAACCAGAAACCTTAAAATTACTAGAAGAAAAGATAGGCAATATACTCTAACATATAGGCATAAGAAAGCATTTTTTAAATAAGACTCCAATTGCTCAGAAAATTGCAACAAGAAGATAAATGAAATTAAAAAGCTTCTGTACAGCAAAGGCAACAATCAATAGAGTTAAGGAAGTCCCCACTCAGTGGGAGAAAATCTTTGCATCACACACATCTGACAGAGTACTAATTTCTAGAATTTACAAAGAACTCAAGAAAGAAATTGCTAAGACAACAAATAATGCAATACACAAGTGGGCAAAGGAATAAAACAGACAGTTCTCAAATGAAGAACTACTACAAGGCCATGAAGCACAATTACTACAAGGCCATGAAGCACATGAAAAAATGCTCAATTATCTTAACTGAAATACAAATTAAAATAACTCTGAGATTCTACCTAACTCCAGTAAGAATTGCCAAGATGAACAAAACAAATAATAACAAATGCTGGTGAGGTTGTGGAGAAAAAGGAACCCCCTTACACTGTTGGTGGGACTGTAAATTGGTTCAACCACTTTGGAAATATATATGGAGATACCTCAGAAAACTAAAAATAGAATTGCCATACAACCCAGCTATACCACTACAGGGAATATACCCAGAGGGAGATGAGTCGTGACAACACAGAGACACCTGCATCTCCATATTCAATGCAGTGCTTTTCACGATAATAAGGATATGGAACCAACAAAAGTGTCCATCAACAGAAGAATGGATTTAAAAAAACTTCGGTTCATATACCAAATGGAATACTACTCAGCAATAAAAAATGAAATAATGTTATTTGCAGCAAAATGGATGGAAGTGGAGAACATCATCTTAAGCAAACAAACACAAGCTCAAAACGATAAATACCATATGTTCTCACTCATATGTCAGAGCTGAATCATACTTAAAGGAAAAAAATCTTATACATAAATTGATATATAAAAATGTACAGTTAATCTTAATGTAGGAGGGATAATATAAGAAATAGAAAGAAGGAGTGAGGGAACTAGCAAAGGGAAATGAAGATTGGAGAAGATGGGATGGGGAGGAGGTTCCATGTGGAGGGATGAATGGGGAGAGGATAATCTCAATGTAAAAAGCACAACTTCATGAGTATATCAGAAAAATAGGGGAATATAACCCAAATAAGCATTTGAGTTTTACTACACATTAGCCATAAGCCTCTATAAACTTTTTGGGTTAAGCCAGGCGTGGTGTCTCATGCCTGTAATCCCAGTGGCTAAAAGTTCATGACCAGAGGTAGTCTGTGTAATTTAGCGATACCCTGTCTCAAAAAAAGTAAAAAAACAAAACAAAACAAAAAGGGCTGGGCATGCAACTCAGTGGCCCAGCACTTGCAAAGCATGTAAGCACAAGGCCCTGGGTTCAACCCCCAGTACCAGAAAAAAAAAAAAAAAAAACTTTGTGGGTTGATGAAAGTGTTGCCAGAAGTGATCTTTGTTGTTGTTAAGTGTCATTGGGTCAGTGTCTGACTCATAGCGACCCTACATACAACAGGTGAAACACTATTGTCGGTGCTTCTCTGCTATTCATACAGTTTTTAATAGTGGATTGATTTTTGGGAGTGGGTTGTCAGGTCCTTCTCCCAAGCCTACAGTATCTGGTATTCCCAGGCAGTCTCCCATTAAGTACTAACCAGGCCAGACCCGGCTTAGCTTCCGAGATCTGACAGGATCAAACGCCACAGTATGGCTGCATCCAGAAGTGATGGAAGGAATACATAATGGAAAAAGTCAATGCCATAATAGTCTGTACCCCATCATCATTTACTAATAAAGGAAAAATAAATAAATATTTCTGGGCCTGCATCTAATTTAAGAGTTCATGTACTTAATAATCCTTCTTGTAGCGCCGGCGTGGTGGCATACACCTGTAATCCCAGCGGCTTGGGAGGCAGAGGCAGGAGGATCGCAAGTTCGAGGCCAGAGACAGTCTGCATAACTTAGCAAGACCCTGTCTCAAACAAAACAAAACAAAACAAAACAAAAACTGGGCTGAGGGTGCAGCTCGGTATTCCAGCATTGCAGAGCATACAAGTGCGAGGCCCTGGGTTCAACCCCCAGTACAGCAAAAAAAAAAAAAAAAAACCTTCTTGTTTTATAAAGCTAATTGCCTCCATAGCTATTTCTATACCCTTAGGTGCCATCGCAGTCTGCTTTTTGGGAATGCGACGACTCATTCAACTTCAGAGCTATAATTTATGGAACACAGTGAGTCACTGAACTCAGTTGGCTGCCTTTGTCCCAGTACACTTCCTTCTTTTCTGAAGGGATTTTCTTTGAAGAAAAAAATCATTTTTAGATTACTTGTGGCAGAACTTTTTTAAAAGGGAGTTTTCCCGGAAAATTATGTGAATCCAATGGTGAAGTACTCATACAGCAAAAATTCTACCCTTCAACACATGCTCTGAATGTTTACAAACTGCCTACCGGAAATCATGTACAGATATTGCTTTGAAGATGTCTCACAACAACAAAATTGCATCTTAATAAAATTGATGTGAGGGTCTGCCACCAGCTATCTCTAACCATTTAATCTCACTGGGCCTCAGCATCTTCCTATTATGAAATAAATTAGCTAGATAATATAATTGTATTTATCATGCTGAACAAACATAAAAATCAAAAAAAGTTTTTACTACCCAAACTAAATATGTGTTTTGCTAAGACGAAAATAGTCCTAATTTACAAGCCTATGTACTAGGAAGTAAATACAAATATTATAAGTCAATTTATGCAGAAAGGATCCTTTTCATAGTTCATACAGGTTCTCTCAAAATATGATCCAATTTATAAAACTGCTTCAATTCAGTTCATATAGAATCTGTCAAAATGTGGTCCAATTCACAAAATTAATCCAATTCACAAAAAGTTATAAATGCAACCACTCTGGAGCCCTCAAACTACTTTAATATGATACCTATAATACACATTAATCAATATATTAAAATCTATCAGATAAATTGATTTTATGGGCATCATATAAACATTATCAAATTTAATAATCAATAACCTGGAACTTAAAAATAAGAAAGCTGAGCATCAACTAGGTCACACAGGAGTTAGCTGGTGCCAATATCTGAACCCCATGCAGGCCTCTCTGATGCAAGCACTTACATGTTTTGTACCTTATAGAATTTGGTTCCAGTAAGTCCTTATTTTATCACAAAAAGAGATCTGGTCAAGTATACTTAGTCCTTTAAAGTAGATTTCTTATTTAAGTTCCCTTTTTCTTCCATTCCCTTCCCCAATTCCTTTCAATTTTAAGTGCGTGCGTGTGTGTGTGTGTGTGTGTGTGTGTGTGTGTGTGTTTCTCTCTTTTATGGCTGGGTTTGATTTTAAACAGACTTCTTAGGAAAATTGTGTTCTTGTAAAAGTAGAGGGTCATAGAGCTTCCTAACTGGAACAGGAAGGTCTTACTTGAGGTTGTGGAACTATTGAGGAGGGGAACTGGCCCCCAAGTAGATGCTGAGAGGGATTTTCTTACCTACATGTGTGGGTTGTGATATTATCTCCATACTTTACCCTCTTTGGTTTATGTAAAATGTATGAGCATTATTTTCGTTTCTAAAGGAAATAATAAAAGGATTTTACTTGCATTCTATCTCACTTAATGGACACAAACAATCATCAGGAAATGTCATATCATTCTATAAAAGTAATTAATCCAAATGGTTGCTTCCAAAGTGTTGCTTTCCTAGCTCTAAATCTATGAGAAAATTCAGACCAACTAAGTATGGGCCTTGTATATCGGTGTTTTTCCTGAAAGCATGTCTCCTATGACTGAAGCTTAAGAACAAATGACATTTAATGCTAAAGCTTTGAAAAAGTCACCTGTTTTCTGCCTCATTCTCATCTTTTCTAATCTTCTACTGAGAGTCACAGGAACTTCTGAGAGTTTTCTCGTATAGACCTGATTTTCACAGTGGAGAAATTGGCATGATGTGCTAGATGGAAACTGATTTTCTTTTTCTTGCTGAATATTCTGGATTTCTGATTGTGCACTGTCTTAGAAATTCCAAAAGTAGGCAGGCTAGTGCCTTCTTCATGTTCTACAGCTTTTCTAGCACACTGAGAGTTGTTTCTTCCTATTTCTGGAAGATGAGAACTATTATACCATGTTCCTTCATCAGCCTGCACAATCAACCCAATTGTCCTCAGACAGCTTGTTCACACTGAGACAGATCATTTTGACTGCAAATATCCCTGATGGCTGAGAACTCCTCCGCTTTGACAACTTACGTCATTGACATAAACAGGATTTTCTTCATCTGGCCCAGCAGGAGCTAGAAGAAAATGCTTCTCAGAATTCGCCTTTACCTGGCACAGAAAAAGTATGAACCCAGAAGTTTAAAATGGCTACCATTTTGTAAAGCTAGGCCTCAGCATTACCCCAAATTTCACAATATCTTGGGAACCAGGTGTGCTGTCAAAAATAGCAGCTTTCATTTCTGTAACACTTAGAGTCAACAAAACTCATTTACATACATTATTTCATTTGATTCTAACAATAATCTTGTGAGGTAGGTAGGAAAGAAACTATTATTGCTGTTGTTCATATAAGGAAACCAAGATTCAAATAAACTATTATTAAGACAATAGTGGGCTGTGAGTGTGGTTCAGTGGTAGAGCAGTTATCTACCATTCACAAGGTCTTGAGTTCAATCTCCAACACCACAAAAGTGATAAGTTTTAAAATAAAACAATAGTAACTAACATTGTTTAGGGTGTTGATACACAATGTGTTTAAATATGCATTGTTGTGTTGACAGTAACACCACCAGGACTCAAGGTAAACATTATCTATTTCATATGAAGAAACAGATGAATAAAGGTAATTTTTGGTAAGATTTCTGTTAACAAATATTTCTACAAAGCTTTTTGCACAATACCCTCCCCTCAGAGACATCGCTCCTAGTGGGCGGCTTGGTGGAGGGCTTGTAGTGGCATGTTCTGCTTGCTGGCTCTCACTCCACCCCTTCCCTCCCACTCACTCCCAAAACCACTGTGAGCTTTAACACAGCTGTGGAGAACAACTCAATTAGACATATTTTTATTGATAATTTGAATAAAGGTAATATAAATAACATTACTGAAATTTTGGAAAATAGAAAAATTTTAAAAACCACTAAGAAGTCCCATGACTTCAATCTCTGTTATTAGGTCAAGTTTCCTCTAGTTTTCCCCCCATGCATCTGCTTTTCTCCTATTTGTAATCACAAGATCAATTTGTATGCATTTTAATTTTGCATTTCAGTTGACAGTGCATATTATGCTTCTTACTCTTTTACTATTTTGAATGGCCATTAACTCTATCAAGTGAATAAAATATAAATAATTTACCATTACTCTACAGCATATTACTTATGCTAGCTCTACTTTTTCAGATGTGTTGCTTTCCCCATATTTTGGATGGATCCCTAGGATAGATTTCCAAAGGTGAGATTACAGGATCAAATAGTATGGACAGTTTTCTGGCTCTTGAAAGGGCCAAATGCATTCCTAAGGATTTGTCCTAATTTAAACTGCCACCAGCAAAATTTAAGAGACTCATTTCACTGGAATAAGTATAGAGTTTTAATTTTTGCTATTTTATTGCTTATTATTTTATTATTTTTAATTGTATGTTGTTGATTACCAGCACATTTCACCATTTTCTTTCTTATGTGCTTTTTGTTATTGATCTGTTCATGACAATTAGACTTTGATAGTATGTTTTCATTGACTAGTAAAAACTATTATTGACCCATAACTGCATACGAGTTTTAGTACGTATTAAGTTAAAGTTTCCATAAACTATGTAAGCTGATGAAAGTGTAACCAAAAGCAATGTATTAGTTGCATAGTGGAAACAACAAAAGTCTTCTTAGTTTGTACCCCACCAACATTTATCAAGAAAGGGAAAAAAATTTCTCCACATATCAGATGATAGGATTCTAAAACATAAAAATTCTATGAAAGTGTTGTGAAACAAAAAATAAAACTATTATTGATTTCCAGCACAGTAAACAAAAGTATATTAGGGAAAGAATGCCTTCCAAAGCCATATTTAAATGATCTTGAAGTCCTTCTCTCTGGAGCTTCTCTCACATAATGTGTCAGAGGTCAATGCGTGCACATGATATGTAGAAAGCAATCAAAATCACATCAATTTCCATAACTGATCCTAAACTAATGCATGTTTCCTATGTTTACACATGACTGCTATTCTTATTAATTAGCACAAAAAGTTATATCATAGGCTCAAATCCAGACCTTACATACCAACTGAGTTAACTTATTTGGTGTAAATCAAATAAATGTGCTGAGCATGTCTTCATTTATTAAAAGAAATAGTACTAATCCATATGCAGAGCTGATGGGGGGATCAACTTTGTATTAAGATATGATAAATTATCAACTTTGGCTTAGTTCTGGTAAAATAATGTTTGTAGATAGAAATGCCAGCAGATACAAGCTTCTCATTTTATAATCACTGAAGATGCATAGCCCAGACATACAAAGAATAGATTATTTTTCTTTTATGTTTGAAATTCAATAGCGTTAAGAGCTTCCAACCCTGATTATAACAACCCATAAAAGACTGCATACATAAATGTCTTTTCTTGATTCAAGAGTCCCATGGGAGCAGAAACTGTTGCAGCTACTGTTGAATCTCCAAGGCCCATTACAGTGGGTAGCATAGATGAATTCAATAAATACATTTGACTGAATAAAAAAACTAATTATATCAGAGTTAACTAGAAGTTATTGACCTCTGACTCAAGATAAACAGGCTGACTGAAGGAACTTTAGGACTGAAGGTTTACAGAAGACACCTGTTTGAGGAGAAGTAGGTGTTAAGCGACATAACTTACTAGTGTACAAAACTTAGTACAAACTTAAATACCAAGTGTATTTAAGTCTGCTTAATGATAGTGGTAAAGGGACTCATTATAGCACCTGAGGTTCTCCAAAGCACAAAGCACAAGAGAAACTAGGATGTGTTTCAAATCCCATCATTCTGTCTTTCTGACATCCAGTACTTCAAGAAGCTCACATACTAAGCTTCATTAGAACAGCCAAAGATTTTTGTGTAAAAGGAAGGGGACATAGTGAAATAAAAATGTAAGAACTAAAGACAGTGAAAGGTCCTAGTCCACTAACATGTTCAAACATTTTAAGGAAAGCTGCTATTTCAAGCATATGTCAAAGGATGGGGAAAGGGTGTAATGAATTACAGAATAACCAGGTTTTATGCCTGAGAGGTCCCTGGGCTGTTCTGTTCCTCCTGGAAATTGTTTATGTGCACAAGTCCTGTGATCATGGGGCTATGATTAGCGGATGCTGACAGTGTGACAGTGGAGGAAGGCATGAATCACTGTTGCTCCATATAGGAGAAAGCTGAATATGATCAATTTTGCTTTAAGCTCTGGTGACTTGGTGCTGTAGCTCAAGGTGGGGAAGGTGGGAGAAGACTGATGAAAGATGAATTTTTCATTTGGAAATTCTACTTCTTCTGGAAACTTTTATTTGTAAAATCAAAATTTCTCAGTTTGTAACAACAGCTAATAATATTTCACTTTTTTCCATATTGATCCCATAATTTAAAAAAAAAACTTATTGAGCTTCCAAAATGCCCAGCACTGCATTTCTGTAATGGTCCTACCAATAGAAACATATTGTTTCACTTCAACCTAAGCTTTCTCTACATCAAAAGCCAAAGACAGTAATGCTACAGTGGAGGAAAGGCAAGGAAAAGTTGCTGAATTTCCTGCATTTCTAGGAATTATCTGTCAATTTGGCTGGATTTGGCTGGATGATCAAGTCTTCATAAATAGGCCACAACATTAGACATACTGTGTTATTACCTGGAAAGAGTAGAAAAAAGCCAGAAAACAATCTTTCCTGGACACAGGTAAAAATACACATCCTTGGCAAAAGTCTGTATAATATTGCGTGGTTGAGAGGCTTGATCTATCTTCAGCTCAAAAACAGAAAATGAATCTTAACTGAAGCAACTAACTAGAGGGAAAAAAAATGTGGTGATGTGCAAAACTGCCTGAATCAGTTGTAAGATACTAGTTTCCTTCAAGTATTAGCATTATGTAATTGAAAAAGACCTTGAATTTGTTGTGTCTGCTCCTTTGAGTGAGATATTGTTGTTGTTGTTAGGGGCCGTAGAGTCAGTATCTGAGTGAGATATAGCCACCCCATATCTTACTGTCCACTCAAAAAATTTTCTTGAACAAAAGTGCATGAACTTTCTGTCATAAAAGTCAGAGTTGGGTTTGGGAAAACAGCCTCCTTTCATCTTTCTGTGGGTCCTCTCCTGTCTGAGTCTGAAAAGCTGACCCTTATTAATAGAAAATAGGTGAGGGAAAACCAGTTAACTACAGGTAACCAAGAAGAAAATGTCCTCAGAATGACATGAGGTAGAATACTCAAAGAGAGTTGATGTCATCTTCTGATGTCTTTCCAATGATTTCACTAAAATAAATCTGTCCATGATAACTTACATAGAGGCACAAAAAAACCCTGGGGTTAGACAAGGCCTTTACACACAGCTGAAACTGATGAGGCCTCCTGGCAAGACCCCAAAGCCAAAAGACTTTGTTTCCTGTCTTCTAAAAGTCCTGACCTCCAGTATTTAAGGAACCAATAACATTTTTTCATTTCTTGCGTTATTTTTCTCATGCAACCCATGGCAGCTGTTTGCCAGCTCAGCATTTAGACTAATTTGTTACAGAAAATGGGGTAAATGCATGTTTACCAAGTTCTAACAATTAGCATGAGGCCTAAATACATGTTTTATGCAACCAAATAAGGTATATGATACTTTCATCAGCTTTGCATATTTTTTAATTAGAACCTTGAGATTTGGAACACTTAATTTCTAGGTGTGTCTCAGTTTCTCACATTTGTTGCTTTCTTATGATTTTAGAAAATCAGATTAGAAAATATTCTGATAATGACTTACCTTTTAAAAAATTGTCTGAGAAAAATACAATTTCTGTATTAGCTACATATAAGTACATTTTAAGTATTTTTCTTAACCAGGCATGGTGACACATGCCTGTAATCCCAGCACTTGGGAAGCTGAGGCAGGAGGATTTCTGTGAGTTCAAAAGCCTGGGCTACATAGTAAGACTATCTAAAAAAAAAAAATTTTTTTTTCCTCTGTTTTTATAGTAATCCTGGGATTTATGTATCATTTAGCAATCCTGCATATTTATTTTAGGGATAGAAAACCTGTCCAGTTAAAGAAGGGAAAGCAGAAGAATACATATATTGCTTTATTTTCTTCAAGCACTAAAATTTTTCAAATGCTGAAACCTATATATATCATGTTACTATCTGCCCCTGCTTGAAAAAAATTAATAATATTCAAGTACAAAAGGGAAAAGCTGTTATTTGGTCATCTAGTCTATGGTTAAAGCCCATTTACTTCCTTAAAAAAAGAGTTTCCAGGAACTCTCAAAAGAAAGAACCAGAAAGTTCCCCAAGACAGAGCCAGTACATTGTTCCCTTGTCCTTGTTGGGGTTTTGTAGCAGTAGTTGGTGGAGGGGAAAGATATTGAGCTGTGGCAATATTTTCTGTTTAAAATCTCCTCAAATATTGGAATTATGACCCAACTAAAGTATTTTTCTGCATGATAGTATGTATGTACCCTTGGCCAAATGCAACTTCTTGTTCCTAAGAAAGGAAAAGGCTGGAACAGTATTGTGAAAAAGATCTTATAGTAAAAAGGCTTCTTGGATATCAAAGAGTATTCACAAAACCACATTGTGATGAGTTAAGTATAAATGAATGGAAAACTTACAGCTTGACTGGGCTCCATTGGGTTTTCCTATAATCAGGAGGCTGAGGCCAGAGCAGCCTGCACAACTTAGTGAGACCCTATCTCAAAATAAACACTGGAAAGGGGGTTGAGGGTTCATCTCAGTGGTAGAGCACCTACCTAAGATGCACAAGGTCTTGGGTTCAACCTCAGTACTATCAAAAATCAAAATCAAACAAACAACAATGAAACCTTATGAGTTACATTTCCCTAAAAACATACATTGATTTTAAAAGAAAATGAATGAAAAAAAATCCCTGGCTCAATACATTTCATATATTATTCATCAATGTTTAAAAGAAAATAATAAACACTTATAGCACACAAAAATGTGATTTGCCCAAGTCTGATCTGAGAGTATGAACATGTATCTCAACTGTCCCTAGCCTAGTATATCTACCTTCAGGGATCTACCTCCTATGACCAAAACCAATTTAAGCACAAAAGCACACACTATTATTCAATTTAAAATGCTAAATAATTCCTTAATTGCTTAATGTTTTCTTTATGGAATAAAAACTGACAGATCAAAACCACAGTAAACAATATAAAAGAGAATACACTATTCATCCTCTTTCAAAATCTTATTTGTGAGCTGACTGCGGTGGTGCACGCGTGGTGGTACATGCCTGTAATCCCAGCAACTTGGGAGGCGGACAAGAGGATAGCAAGTTTGAGCCTAGAGGCAGCCTGCAAAACTTAGCAAGACTGTCTCAAGATAAAAAAATTTAAAAGAGAGCTGGTAGAGCACTTACAAAGTATGCATAAGGCCCTAGGTTCAGCACCCCAGTACTGCAAAACAAAAATAAAAACAAACAAAAAACTCATTTGTTCATTTTTTCACTAAATAATTATGGAGCATCTACTATGTGCCAGGCACTGTTCTGGGTTCAGGGATTTCAATGGAGGCTCTATCTTTATGAAGCTTATCATAACAGGAAACTTTCCTGCCATGTTAATGCGATGAGTCAATTCTTAACCGTTATTAAAAACTTGGACTTAGACACCTAGGGGACTAGCTTCATGAACTTTCTGGACATCTAGAAAAGAGAGAGGAATAACAAATTCTAGAGGACCCCAAGTGGATGATATGTTAGGCAGGCCTCAAGTTCATTTGGGTTAGCTTTTTAGCAAAGATGATATGAAAAAGTGATTTAAATTGATCTGACTTTCAGAAAGCAGTTATTGTTATAGCCCCCACTTGTCTGTCAGTTTGCCATACTGTAGGGGCTTGTGTGTTGATGTGATGCTGAAAGCTATGCCACCAGTATCTCAAATATCAGCAGGGCCACCAGTGGTAGACAGGTTTCACCTGAGCTTCCAGAATAAGATAGGCTAGGGAGAATGACCTGGCAGCCCACTCTTGAAAGAATTAGCCATTGAAAACCCTACGAACATAGAATGGGAATACCAAAGCACTTAACTGTACTCATGCGGAAACTGTACATGGACCATGAGGCAGTCATTCAAACAGAACAAGGAAACACTGATTGATTTGAAGTCAGGAAAGCTGTGCATCAGGACTTTATCCTTTCACCATACTTCTTCAATCTCTATGCTGAGCAAATAATCTAAGAAACTAGACTTTGTGAAGAACATGATACCAGGGTTGGAGGAAGACTCATTAACAACCTGTGTTATGCAATTCTCCTTGCTGAAACTGAAGAGGATTTGAAACATTTACTGATGAATCAAAGAACACAGCCTTCAGTATAGTTTGCACTTCAACATCAAGAAAACAAAAATCCTTACAACTGGGTCAGTACGCAACTTCATGATAAACAGAGAAAAGATTGAGGTTGTCCAAGATTTTGCTTTACTTGGTTTTACAATCAACACCCATGGAAACAGAAGTCAAGAAATCAAAAGACACATTACATTGGGAAAAGCTGTTCCAAAAGACCTCTTTTAAAATGCTGAAAAGCAGATGTCACATTCAAGATGAAGGTGTGCCTGACTCATGTCATGGTATTTCCAGTCACATCATATGCTTGTCCAATCTAGACAGTGAATAGGAAAAGAGAGACAAGTAAAGGATTGACACTTACAAATTATGGTGCTTAAAACAAATATTGAATATACCATGAACTGCCAACAGAACCAACAGATCCATTTGAGAAAAAGTATAATCACAGTTATCCTTGGAAGCAAGGATGGCTAAACTGTGTCTTGCATATTTTGGACATGTTGTCAGGATGAATCAAACCCTGGAGAAGGACATCATGTTTTGAAGAGTGGCAGGTGAGTGAAAAAAAGGAAGACCCTCCACTAGATGGATTGACACAGTGGCTGCAATAATAGTCTTAAACATAAAAAAGATCATATGCATGTCACGGTGTCAAGGAGTGTTTCGTTCTGTTGTACATAAGGTCATATTATGAGTTAGACCCAGCTGGAAATCACCTTACAACAAAAACATAAGGAACAAAGGAAAGACAGAAGGGTCTGAGGAACAGCTTCAGGTAGTGAAACTTATGCCCAATACTTAGATGCACTGGCCTGCACATGTACCATATAAGCATCAGGACATTCAGACAGAGTTCCAACTTCCAAAATCTGTCTACAGGTTCTACTTTAAATCAACCCAGCAACCTGCTATTCTGAGCTCTGACCTACTAAACCCATCTTCCTCCTTGTATGCCCTTTCTTATATCTTTCAAACCCCCTATCCAAATAGGTACCATACTCCCTCACTCTCAACATCCTTTGTCTCAGCTTCCTCTATGTTTTCCCCCTGTGATATCCCCAGTGCCTAACCTAGTGCTTTGGTCATAATAAGTAAGACATTTACTTACTATGGGTGGGCAGATGAATGTATAAATGAATGGACTTCTCTGGAAAAATTCAGAGACTTCTCTTTCCAAAACAGCCCCAGGGGAGGTACCCCAACAAGACTTTTACCATCTCTAAATCCCTGATAGAAGTCAACACAAGGAGACTTTGCTGTCAAAGGGGCCAAGATTCAAATTTTACTTCTATTTACAATCTATATTACATTGGCCAACTACACAACATCTCTGAGACTCAGAGCCTCATATTACACCTGCCTTATCAGATTTTGAAGATGGCATGAGATGGGCTCTACAAAGCATCCTGTATATGCTAGACACTCCCCATGTACTCATCCATTTTCTAAGGTAAATTCAAGATAATTAAGCTTGGGGAAAAATGATCAACCAGATACAATTAAATTTTATTGGATTGATCCTGAGGAGGGGGCTGTAATTGGCGGAGAAGGCTGGCAGTTTTAAGAAAATTGTTATTGACATTTACTTGAGAACAGCTATGCCTAAGCACTGTCACCAGGGAGACACTAAAAGAGGGCTGGAAAAGGAGGATGTGTTGTTCTAGAAAATGTTAGACCCAGAATATGACAGAAAGCAATAGCAAGATCAGTGATCTCCAGAGTGCACAAGGTGACCCACTGGGGTGTGAAAGAAAGCATTAAAATCTGTATAGTTTTTTAATCTAAGAAGAAAATCATTTTATAAGTTAAGCTTTACCAGTATTTACCATGTAGATTGTCACTGGCCTCCTCATCCTATTTACATGGCAAGAACTCATGGCCTCAGGGATGGTTCAGGAGGGATTCCCAGGAATATGGTTCCTTTGGTGGGCAGTGGGACTAGGGACTTCCCATGTACTACAATTCATAAGTGCTTGGTTTAGCAGGCTTACAGCTCAAACCACTTGTTTTAACTAAACTAGACTTCTCAAAATGGTCAGGTGACCTCAAACATTTCCTTTGAACTAACTGTGGATTGAAAAGAATACTGATAATATGAAAATCAACAAACAAACAAAAGGCAAAGTCTACATTTCTACTCCAAGTGCTCTTCATCACCCACATTATGAGACAAAATTTATGGTGACAGCACTAGAACTGACACATTAAATCACACTGCTTTCATTAAAACTATTATTAACAATATTTATCTCAGCAAGAGTAAAAAGGCCATTTGTACCTTTTAACTAAGAATTATGTGTAAAACATTACTTACTGCAACCTTTGCTCATGGCTTTTAAAGTTATATATAGTATCTATGCTTTATAAAATATATCATATTTTGATACAGTACAACGTATATTTTATCAATAAACAGATATAGATTGAGGCACATGTTCATACGTTTTTAACTGTCATGCATTTTCTCTGATGAGTTTGGAATCCTTACCCTTGAAAGCAGTTTGTGCATGCACACACTGCAAGAAATCACCTGGTTGCAATGAGCGGAGCCCTGCAAGTAGGAATCAGTGAGCCAAGTCCTGTCTGGGTTCCTGGAGACCACCAACAGTTAGACCAGGAGACAAGATCCACACTGGCAGGCATCCCAGAGCCATTTGGTTTACATCTCAGGGAAGCAACCTCATGGTCAGCAGCCAGGAGTTGGGCCTAAGCAGGAAGATCAGCCCACTCAAAGACCTGCTAACATTAGTGGGCATTTACGGCTCTGTTTACACCCTTTATTCTTAGAGAATGTCAATTCAAGACTTTGAAGGTTTTGAGGAGGAAGTTGAAAGAAAAATGGAATTTGGCTTTTTAGACAGGAAGCCAGGAACTTTCAATGGTTGCAGCAGTCTTGGGGAATGCAACAAGATAGGATATGAAGATAAGAATACAAAGAGCAATGAGATAAAATGACTCAATCCAGGGCAGAGATGAAGAATGAAGTGAGCTACTATTCTAACAAGCGAAAACAGGCAAAGAAACGCCTTGCATACCAGGATTCTCAGTTTGAGACGTAACAGTTAATAAGGACATGCATAACAATGGAGAAAGAAATGTAGGAAAGAGGAGGGATAGAGTTCAGGATTCAGCCCTGTTGGAGGGTGGGGAAAAAAACAGGTTTGCCACGGAAGTTGGCCAAGAGGCAGAAGCTATTTCATCAGTGAGTGCAGCCAGGAGACCCCTACATGGTAGAAACAAGATAATGGTTTTTTGTTCCATCCACTTGCCCACCTTCTCCCTCTCCCCAGTGCACAGGAGAATTTTTAATATTGGGCTAATAGTGGCCATTCTAAGGATGGTTGAGAAGGAGGGTGGACATGTTTACTCAGGAAATAAAGGAGGCAATTGCAACAAGAGAATAAAAAAAGAGAGCAGGAAAAATAAAGAGGAAAGGAAGTTGTTGTTAGGTGCCCTCAAGTGGGTATCCAACTCATAACGACCCTCATAGGGTTTTCAATGGCTGAATGCTTCGGGATTGCTTGGGAGTGGATTGCCAGGCCCTTCTCCCAGGAAAGGAAGTAGCTGACCAAATAAGTCAGATTAAAATTGCAAAGCACAGTAAAAAAAAATTAAACATTAAAAATTAATAGTAGATGAAAATATTGGGGCTGAGGAGAGTTATACAAAGAAAGATGTAATAAATCAAATCAGAATTATACTATGTTGTAAAGTCAAATTTCATGCATATAATGCTTCAGAAGAAAAAACTTTTCAACATGAGGCCCAATCCCTGCCCGCCCCACAGAAAGTAACCAGCTTGTCTCAGATCAAGGAGGAATGTCCAAGCCTTCTAGTGGGGACCAGAGCCCTCCTTTTCCTCTTGTTATTCAAATATCCGGCCATGTTCCCCAAGGTTTAAGCCTTTGACTCACCATGGGAACCTCATGGGTATCAGACTGCTGAGTTCACAATCCATGGGACAGTCAGCATAGAAAGGAAGGGAAAAAATTCATAAAAGATTTTAAAGGAGGAAAATATTCAAAACCAAACTCAGGAAAAAGCCAGTATGAGCGGTGATCTTTCAAATACCTCATCACACGTGACAAGAGGCAATGAGTAAAGTTGTATATTGGCCTTATTGTATTCTGCATCTTGCTGGGAGCAGGCACAGTGGCCAACTCCAATTTGGAGAAGGGAAGCTGTTCCCTTTGTCATCAACTGCAATCCTTGGCACAAACACAGCATTCTACTTTAAATCTGGCAAGTTAGATTTGGAATTAAGCTCACATATTACTTGAGGAAATCTTTATTCAGGGAGTTCCATAATAAGTTTTGACAGCCCTATCATCACTATGGCTGATAAATAAACTGGACTTTTAAGTTCCTCAAGGAATTAAGGACCAACAGAGAAGAAGTTATAACTACTGTCTCAAGAAAACAAAAAAACTGCACCTTGGGGCTAGGGATGTAGCTTAGCATTAAAGCACTTGCCTACCGTGCATGAGGTCTTGGTTTCAATCTCTAGCACCATACACACACACACACATACACACACGCACACAAGAAAGAAAGAAAAAGGAGAAAAAAGCACCTCAGAGCTCCATTTCATAATTGTTTTCTGTTAAACTTGTCATTGAATACTAAGCTAAACATAATGACTTAAAGACAGTGAGAGGACTGTTTTTTTGTACCTAGTCTTTTCTTCAGTGATCAAAGCTGTTCATTTTCCTTTTACTGAGATCAGTCAAATAAAATGTACATGTCCAGGAAAAACTATTTAGATCTTATATGATGATCTAATGTCTTGATTTTCCCCTTAGGTTCTACATTATAATATTGCACAAAGATTATCTTAACCAAGAGTAAAATAAAAAGGAAAAGCTGTAAGGAACATTCAGTGTATTAGGAGGTGCTGCTTGCGGCAAGAAGTTGTTCCAGGAGATGCAGCTCTGATTCTTACTAGTATTCTTGTCATCAGTACCCAAATGCGGGACAGATACCATTAGAGGTGGTGTCTGGTTTTACTCCTGGAGAAGTTATTCCCCACTCAGTTCTCTTTTAATCCCTCTGACTACAAGTAGAAAGTCTCAGTTTATGCTATTGCAGCCTTAACACCTAACAGTTGCTTTAATCCCATTTTAGTTTCAAAGAAAAGATAGCTCTCAGTCTCAGGGCATTTAGTAGGCAATATTTACTAGCTTCAACTTAATAAACTTTAATTTTTTTCTTATAGTTACTTTCATGATAACCTTCTATTTCTACAAGTGATAGTGGATTTCCATTTACAAGTAGTAAATGGAAAACAGTACTTACTTTTGTTGTTGTTGTTAGGTACCATCAAGTCAGTATCCAACTCATAGCGACCTTCATCAGGTTTTCAATGGCTGACTATTTCGGGATTGCCTCAGGGAGTGGATTGCCAGACCCTTCTCCCATTTTTTTGCAGTGCTGGGAATTGAACTCAGGACCTCAGAGACTGCAGCACAGAGCTCTACCAACTGAGCTAAATCCCAGCCTGTGTACTTACTTTTAAAATATATTTAAGTAACCAAGTTTGGCGGTACACACCTGTAAAACCAGTGCCTCAGGAGGCAGAGGCAGGAGGATTACAAATTCAAGGCTAGAGGCAGCCTCCCTAACTCAGTGAGACCTGTCTCAAGATAAAATAAATAAAAAAGGGCCTGGGAGCACAGCTCAGTAGGAGAGCCCTTGCAAAGTATGTGGGAGGCCCTGGTTTAGCATATCCCCAGTGGAAAAGTAAAACATCAGTACAGTTTTAAAAAGAGGGGGACTGAGAGTAAAGTTCAGTGGTAGTTGTTGTTAGGTGCCATCAAGTTGTGTCCGACTCATAGCAACCCCATGTACAGCAGAACTTAGCACTCCCCAATTCTGTGCCAGGCACATAAGCTTATTTATGTTTAAGCCCATTGTTGCAGACATTGTATCAATCCATCTGGTGGAGGGTTTTGTTTTTTTTTCATTGACCTGCAACTTTCCCAAACATGATGTCTGTCTCCAGGGATTGTTCCTTCCTGACTACATGACCAAAATATGTAAGACACAGTCTAGCCATCCTTGCTTCCAATGAGCATTCTGGTTGCACTTCTTCTAGGACAGATCTGTTGGTTCTTTTGGCAGTCCATGGTATATTCAATATTCCTCTCCAGCACCATAATTCAAAAGCATCAATTCTCCTGTCTCCCTTGTTCAATCACAACCAGATGATATGACTGAAAATACCATGACATGAGTCAGGTACACCTTCATCTTCAATGTGACATCTTTACTTGTCAATATTATAAAGAGATCTTTTGTCACAGCTTTACCCAAAGCAATGTGTCTTTTGATTTCCTGACTGCTGCTTCCACAGGTGTTGATTGTAGAACCAAGTAAAGCAAAATCATGAACAACTTCAATCTTTTCTCCATTTACTGTGAATTTACAAACTCACCCAGTTGTAAGGACTTTTGTTTTGTTGATGCTGAGTTGCAATCCATACTGAAGGCTATGTTCTTTGATCTTCATCAGTAAATGTTTCAAATCTTCTTCACTTTCAGTAAGCAGAGTTGTGTCATCTGCATAACATAGGTTATTGATGACTCTTCCTCTAATCCTGATGCCACCTTCTTCCTCATAAAGTTGAGCTTCTTTGATTATTTGCTCAGCACAGAAACTGAAGAGATATGGTGAAAGGATACAGCCCTGACACATACCTTCCTCTACTTTAAACCAAGTAGTGTTTTCTTGTTCTGTTCAAACGACTGCTTCCTGGTTCATGTACAGATTCCTCATGGGTACAATTAGGTTCTCTAGTATTCCCATTCTTCCTAGTGTTATTCATAATTTGTTATGATCCACACAGTCAAATGCCTTTGCATATGAATAAAACATAGACATCTTTCTAAGATTCACTGCTTTTGGCTAATATCTACCTGACATCAGCAATGATGTCCCTCCTCTTCTGAATCCAACTTGATTTTCCAGCAGTTCCCTGACTATATACTGCTACAGTTGTTTTTGAATGATCTTTAGTAAAATTTTGCTTGTGTGTGATATTAATGATATCATTTGATAGTTTCTACATTCAGTTGGATCTCCTTTCTTGGGAATAGACACAAATATAGATCTCTTCTAGTCAGTTGGCCAGATACGTGTTTTCCAAATATTTTGACATAATCATGTTTGTACCTCCAGTGTTGCATCTGTTTGTTGAAACATCTCTATTGGTATTCCATCAATTCCTGGAGCCTATGTTTCACCAGTTCTTTCAAGCAGCTTCTACTTTATCCTTCAATACCATTGGTTCCTCATCATATACAAACTCTTGAGATTTTTAAAAAGGGGGTTCTGGGAGTGCAGTTCAGTGGTAGAGTGCTTGTAAAATATGTATGAAGCCCTAGACTAAGTCCTCAAATACTACAAAAATAAATACATACATACATACTTAAATACATTAATAAGCAAGTAAAATGTATTTAGCTCAAAATGTAAATGAAAAGGATTAAGAATATTAAGAAAAGAGTAATAAAGGGATATGAAGATATGGCAAAAATTATGAAGATAGCAGGGGAAAATCCTAGAAATGTCCTAGAAATCCATGCAAGGAAGTCAGTCTTGGCTTAGATAGTCTCAATAGAGACAAACAAAACAATTTGCCATCATTTGCTCCATAACAGGATATAGCAACCAAAGCATCAGTCCCTTGTGACCAGGAAAACACAAGACCAGTATCAAGACCATTTGGACAAAATCCAGACTCTGGCAACCTAGGATGGATCTTGAAAATAGCTACAGATGCCAGAGAAATCCTCACTTCTACCATTTCTCTTCAGTAGGCTATATTTCAAGTATGTTTGGAAAACAGTAAAATTATTCCAAAATGTGTTATGGAGGAATAGAGAAACATTCAGCGTGATGTTACCCTATAGAAGAGCCCATGTATTTATCAGGATAGATGCAACCTGAATATCAATAGCTTTTCAAGATGAAGGTTTCTTTCCAGAATCTGTGGAGAGTCCACAGCTCCCCAAGGTACCTGTCTTCCCATCTGTGAAAGATTAATCAGCCCTTCCTCCATTTGTGGCTCCATAATTTTTTTAAAATTCCATACTGTTGTTTGCTGTTGCTATTTTATTAGCATACAGTATAAGGCCCCCACATGTCTGTCATCTTGCCATGCTGTGAGGGCTTGTGTATTGCTGTGATATTCAAAGTTATTTCACCAATATCTCAGATACCAGCAGGGCCACCTATGGTGGACATGTTTCAGCTGAGCTCCCAGACTAAGACAGACTAGGGAAAAGGACCTGGCAGCCCAGTCCCAAATCAACTGGCCATTGAAAACCCTATGAATAGCAGAGAAGCACTGTCAAATATAGTGTCCCCAGGCTGGAAGGCATTCAAAAAATGACTGGGGAAGAATTGCCTCCTCAAAGTAGAGTCAGACAATCTTAATGATAGGAATGGAGTAAAGCCCCTGGAACTTCCTTTTTCTGATGTGGCACAACTCAGAATGAGAAGAAACACAGTGCCTGCAACAATGGGCTCAAATATAAAAAGATGGTGTGCATAGCAGTGTTGGGTAGCCTTTCCTTCTGTTGTACTTAGGGTCATTATGAGTTGGATCTGACTCAAGGGCACTTAACTGTATAATGAGTTTCATTATGGGATTATCACACAGTTATATCATGTACTTTGTGTTTATTTTCTTCCTTATTAACTCCCCCATGTTGCTCCTTCCCTCTCCCCACTCAAGATATATCCCCTTACACTTTCCAATTTTGCGTACATACATATTGTGTCCTTTTGAGATAAATCTAGCTTCCACATATGAGTATTTATCTTTCTGAGTTTGACTTATTGTGCTTAAAATGATGATCTCCAGTTTCATCCATTTTCCTGTGAATTACATAATTTAATTCTTCTTCATGGCTAAATAATATTTCATTTTATATATATGTATATATGTATGTATATATCACATTTCTAAAATCCATTCATCTGTTGATAGACATCTGGGTGTGTTCCATATCTTTGCAGTTGTGGCTCCATAACTTTAGCCCATGTTTTCCAGACCATTTTGGCAAGAAGAGAGAGAGCTCCTCCATTGCAGAAGGGGTTCCCACAAAGGCTTCTTACCTAGAAGTGACACACATCACTTTTGATCATGAGTCATTGGCTAGAAATGGCTAGGAAGTATTCTCTCCCAAGTGTCCAGGAAGGAGAGGAAAAGCAGATATATGTGAGCATTCAGATGATCTAAGCTTATGCAAGCACTCGTCTTGAATTAACTTATGAGTTAGCTGGACAATCAGTTAAGAAATTTAGAAAATAAAACTAAGAACATGCAATAAGAAATCTATATTTTCTTAGGAACTTTGCCAGAGTGTCTTTGTCCCCCCATCAAAGGTGAATAAATTCTCCTTTAATTTCCTTGGACAAAGCCACGTATTCCAACAGGTGTGTCATATGTAAATCACTAGTGGTAATCGCAAACTACTCCCTGGATAAAGAGAAACTTCTATTTATTTTTAAAAGCCTGGTAAGGGATATCCAAGAGCAACAAAAGTGTTTCCTTTCAAAATAATGTGTTGATTTTTTTTTTTTTTTTTTTTTTTTGCTTAGTATTAGAAGGTGAGTCACTACAATAAAGGATCACTTTACATTGGTTCATTATTTCTTGGATCTTTACATTTCTGTTCCAAATGCTGTTACCTAGAATAGACGTTTTTACCCCAAAATACTCCATCTGTTCTCTTACTACACTTTAATCTCAACCAAAATCCTATGAGAGTCACTGATAGTAGAATCTAAATGTTCAGTCAGCATGTTTCAGAGTGGGATGAGAATAATTAAGGTCCCCTACCACAAGAGACAAGGAAAAAGGTTAGGACAGGTAGTGATAATTAAAGCATTTTTCATCTGCATTTTCCTTTCTCCCAGTGTTTCTTAGGAACATGGAAGAAAGACATACATCACAGGGAATGGCCCTACCTCAGCAAAACTGGACTTTTCTTCCTTGTTCATTGTTTGGCTTAGATAAAGCAACTGTGACATAAAGGTACAGAAGTGTTTCTAGTCTTGATTTCACCAGCACTGTATAAATTACTGGAGACTCCAGGGGTCTGGAAACCCTGAGGATTAGGGCAGGCTCTGTCTAATGCACAGAGACATGCAGGGGCAGTTTGAGAGTTACAATGATTATGATTAAATGTATAGCCTGGCAGTTTTCAAGTGATACCAAGCAATACCCAATCCTTGGTGGAAGATCCACAATTCAATATTCTGACCTTGGGAGTAAAATTCAACTTATACTTTTAGAGCTAAAAAATCATATCTATTTCAAATGGTGGCTGTGAGGATTCAGTGAGAACAACTGTGAAGCACTCATGTAGGGCTCAATTAGTAAAACCTCATCTTAGTTAAGATGAAGGGTATTTCTGAGTTTCAGGGTACAGTACTCGGATTATGTAGAAGATAGGAGTAACCCAACCTCATTCCCCTTTCTCCACTTATACCCAGCCTTCTCATCCCACACTGACTGCTCTTAAAATTTGGTCATTCCATTGAGATTAGTGAGAGAACTACATTGCTCCAAAATCGAGAAGCAAATATAATAATAATAATAATAATAATAATAATAATAGTAATAGTAATATTGTGGGAGGGTGAATAACATTCAACCTAGACAGGAAGAGCAAAGGATTTTATGATCCAACTCTAGTAGGGCTTTGTTCCTTCTCCACTGCAATCTTCCACCTCTTAGAAAGCCCCTATTGTGGTATATCATGGGTAGTTTCAAAATGTGAGTAAAATGAGATGCAGGGCCACAATCATGTCCACACATGATCCAAAACCTCTACTTGACCCAGCGTCTTCAGAGGAAAAAAGAATATTGCATCAAAGTAAATGTGCCAAGACCTGGATCTTTAATTATATAGTTTCACTATCCTAAAGGAGGTTATCACTAATTTAAAATGGTCTGGATATTGCCTACACAAGTAATGTTTGCAAGAGAACAGAGCAATCCCAAATTGAGCCATAATGACCAAGGTCTGCACTATTTAATGCCCAAAATAGTCACAACCCCCCTTACTTCCACCCTGGGGGTTTGTGATGTAAACTATGAAGTAACTTTCATTGATGAGGACTGTAGTCTCACTATAAGGTAGCCTAGTAACTATCCATCTACTGGTTACATCCACTCTGATTATATTTATTAATTACTGATCTCAAGGGACATCTTGCCAAGAGAGCACAATTTATTCAGAAATTGGTAGCAAGAATTGTATAATAATAATGCCTGTTACTTTGACAAGCAAATTTTTTTGTTTATGTTTACCACACCTTATTTGTAATTTTTTGTGCCCTGGGCAGCTTTGAAAAAAAGTTATGACATGCTCCTACAGAGTGATGATAACCTAGTAAATGGTCCAGTGCTACATCTGTTATGAAGTTTTATATTCTTTTATTTCTTGCAATAAAAGTAATCACTTGAAAGATAATGCTGGACCATTACAGAAATTTTGGAGAACTTGAAAAGAAGACTAAAACCCCATAGTCCCACTACCCAAACACTGTGTGTGCTTTCCTGTGCTTATGTATGCCAACCAGAATAGTAAAAACCTTACTATGAACACATAGTATAGTGCTCTTTACATTTAGTATTATATCAGCACTAATGATCCTTAAGAATCATCTGTAAAGATCTTTTCAACAGCTTCCTTCATTTTTATTGGAAGGCTATGCTATAATTTACTTATTCTTTCTCATAAAGTTAGACATTTAGGCTATCCCTAGATTTGCTGCAATTATAAGCAATGCTCTGTTAAACATCTTTATACATATATTTCTGTTGGCATTTTAAACTATTTCCTTATGACAGACTTCCAAATGCTATCAAACAGAATATATGAACATTTTATAGATGTTTCTAATTGTAGCATACATACAGGCACACTTGCTTCACTTTGTAGTTGAAAAATTATATTTGGCTATTTTGAACATGCCTACAGTCATACCACCCTGGTGTCCAATCTCATCAGATTTCGGAAGCTTGAGCAGGGTTGGGCCTGTTTAGTCCTTGAATGGGAGACCACCTGGGAATACTGGGTGCTGTAAGCTTGGGAAAAGGACCCAGCAACCCACTCCCAAAATAGTCAGCCATTGAAAACCCTATGAATAGCAGAGAAGCCCTGACAACAGTGCCAGGCATCACACAATATCAGGTAGTGTTTCATTTGTTGTACACAGGGTCACTATGAGTCAGACCCAACTTGATGACACCTAACAACAATTCTTAACACACACACACACACACACACACACACACAAAACATGTATTTGAAATTAAATTTTAGTCCCCTATGAAATGAAATGATCAATACATGAGTATCAATTTTAGATATTTCTTCAGCAACAAAGGACTAGTTACTTATTTTGTATGGATTATACTTAGGGATCTAACTATAAATCTAAGGACAAAAGTGAGATTAAGGGATGAAGCAGTGAGGTTCAAAGATGACAAAAAGAAATAGTAACAAGGCAAGCATCAGCCTCAAGCTCTATTTATCCCAATAAAGCACTCTGGCATCTGCACCAGGTGAAACAGTACTACTCACCTGGTTTCTAACGTGTTGGATGCGCTTGCAGAAAGGCAGGAGAGAGAGTGCAAGCTTCTATTCTCCAGACAGAGAAGGGTTACTAGATCTGAAAGCATGACTGGGAGCACTTAGGTTTTCTATCAACCTCCATGATTCCCCCAAAGCCCTCCTACTCACAGCCCCTCTCCTGATAGAGAAGGTGCTTCTGGCTTACAATTGCCATGACTCTTACAGAGGAAGACTCACACAACTCTCACCTCTGTCCACACAACCCCCAGTCTTTTGCATTGAACATGCAAGGGAAGCAATCAGTTGGCTATTTTTAAATGTTCATTCAAGTTCTGCACACAGTTAGCAGCTATGTCGGGGAAAGCAGCAACCCTTTCCATTGAGATTCCCTAAACTCACCTCTTAGGAATGCTTATGAATGAGGAAAGAGTTCATTCATCCATTTATTTCTCAGTTTTTTCTTCATTCGAAAAATATTCATTGGATCGTATCTCATCAGGAGGTAAGAGGGCTGACCAGAAGACCTGATAAACTATGAGGCAAAGAGCAAAACAAATAATGGCAACACAGAGGGAAGTGCAGGGTCAGGGCAAAAAAGATGCTAAGCAGAGGCCTGATGCCTAATCCAGAACAGAAGTGATCCAAGCAGAAAGGTAGGACTGCAGCATGGCAAGAGAGGCAGGGACAAAATGCTCTAGGTGAAAACAGGACATGTACTAAGAGGGCAGTGACAGTAGCAACTACAGTGCAGCTGCCCAGCGGACCAGGCTGGGTAGGATTCAGCCTCTCCTTACAACCAGAAAATGATAGAGCATGAGACCAAGAAGATATTAACTCTAGTGCAACTTGAATATTTGACAGTGATAGAAAGTGGGGCCTAGAATGTGAAAGGGCTTGCCCAAAATCCCAAAGGGAGTTAATTTTGTGCAAAACGGGTCTACAGGCTTTTGCCACAGGCCTGCACCAGCCAGGCACTGGGGCTTTTCTCAGGGAACTTTCCCATGGAGGCTCCAAACATACATATTCCCATATACAAATGCAGACAAAAATATAATGGTAACCTTCAGGTTTAAAGAGAAAAGTTTTTACTTCATTAATCTCACTCTGTGAATTAGACTGAAGCCCAATATTTGAATTGTATTAAATAGTCAAGTCTAGAGCCATACCACCCTGGCATCTGACCTCGTCAGATCTCAGAAGTTAGGCAGAGTCCGGCCTGGTTAGTAATTGGATGGGAGATGGCCTGGGAACATCGGCTGCTGTAGGCTTAGAAAAAGGACCCAGCATCCCACTCCTGAAGAAAATCATCCACTGAAAACCCTATGAATAGCAGAGAAATACTGACAATAGTGCCAGGCATGACACAGTGTCGGGTAGTGTTTCCTTCTGTTGTACATAGGGTCATTATGAGTTAGACCAGATTCAAGGGCACCTAACAACAACAACAAATAATCAAGGATAGACAAAAAGCAGCTGTATTCATAGCTTTGCCTCACAGATGAGAGGATGCACTTCTCTATTGAAACACCTTAAGATGGAATGGCAAATCCCATTTATTTGTGAGCATTATGTGAATACATGTGAGAAGACCAATAATGAACACAAGAAATTATGCTGAAAATTAAATCACTGTTTTTAAGGTAGCCACAGACTGAAGCACTCAGCAATCAATGGGGGCTGTCCCCAAGTGGAAAAGGTCCAAATAAGTACGACCCATGTGTGATTATTCCTTTTTTACATTACCTTAACTCTCCTGAGACTGCAAAATGCGACTCCTCTGCATCTTTCTTTCCATCCTGCTAACAAACCATGTTAATGGATGTCAGAACAGTCCTGCATTTTTTCCTATCAACTCTGTTAAAAGGGGAAGAAGGTTCCTGTTGTTAATTGTGGGGGATCTCCCACTCTTTGTTTTAAGGAAAGTTTAAACAAAATGATCACCCACTCTGGGGCTTTAAACAAAGTTCAAAAAGAACAAAGTTCTCTTGCCAAGGTTTAAGGCAAATTTCCTCTGTCCAGATGGCTTCCTTAGGCAGGCCAACGTAAGAACCAGGACCTCACCCCTGCTGCCTTTTAATGCTGCTCCTTGATTGTTGCTAATGATCCCCAGCTGTCCTGCCTTGCTAGCTCCTTAACCTCTCATTGCGGGCTACATCTGCCTGCAACTCTGAGAAGCAAAGAAGGGATGCTAAGGAAGAACTATCCCTAAAGCAACACAGGTGGGACTCTGGGTGGTGGGACCATGCACTGGGGGCTTGATTAGAAATTAGTTTACCAGAAGAACATTCAGGAAAAAAACTTCAGGATCATCTTTTATATCAGATAAATAAACCTGATGATGGGAAATTCCATAAATTATAGCAAACTGACCAACAACCCAGGAGTGTGGCCACTATAACTGGCAGGTCATTTTCCCTATTAAGTAGTCTACACATTTCTCAGGCAGCAAGCCCATACAGGGTGGGACCCATGCAGATTCTGATAGTGTTCCAGCAACATGTAACTACTTTCTCTACTGTCCTCCCCAGCTGTGCACTTTACTTGAGCCTGTCACCCATGCGGCACAGTCACTTTTGATCTGTACCAGACATAAGTGGGTCACACTCATGACCTATATCAATTTAATGTTTCCCCTGTTTTTTTGTGTGTACTGCTGTCATCTGGCTATGTCAGCCAGCATAGCCAGAGGCAAGCACAAGATCTTAATATCAGAGCCTGCCAGAGATCCATGCAATTGATCCAATTGATTTAGACCTTAAAAAGTGTTTCTGGATAATATCACCCCATGGGGCACACTGCAATTTGATCATCATATCCACCTCATTTATGTTAGTCTAGTCTAAGTTCCCACTCTATGCAATGGACCCTGCCTTCCCTACAACCTATTTTTCATTTATTTGTTTGTTTGTTTGTTTATCCTATTTCTTAAGAGAAGCAAGCCTGTTATCTTTAGCCTAAAATTTTAACATTTGGACGATTTTGCATGGTTTGTATTTGCTTGTTTCTTTGTTTTAGCTCATGTTAGGATACTATCAAGTCTTCTCTCTTTTTATTAGTAGTAATTTTTAATGTACAACGTAATGGGTTTCATTATAACATTTCCATATATGCATTTCATTGTACATTGCTCACATAACTTCCTCCTTACCTTCTCATGACCCTCCTCCCCTATCCCCACCCCCCACACCAATGGTCTCCTTTCTACTTGCATGTCTTTTTGTGAGAATATTTATCTATATATGTGCATCCTGATTTTGATATAAGTTCAAACTTTTTCTGTAGTGATCTACCTTTTTATATTCTCAGCAGTATGAGATGAATGATCTAGTCCTTTTATATTATTGCCAGCCTTTGGTATTTTTACTATTTTTTATTTATTTTTATTTTGGCTATTCTAATAGGTTTTATTTTTTCTATCTACCCCCTCTTTTTTTCCCAGCATACTCCTAAAGTTGTGCTGTTTACATTGAGATTGACCTCTGCCCCTTCATCCATCCTCATTGACCCTCTTCCCCATCCCATCTTCTCCAATCTTCGCTTACCTCTGCTGGATCCCTCCCTCCTTCTTTCCACTCCTTAAATTGTCCCTTCTGTGCTAAGTCTACTTGAGCTTTTTATTATGTTTTGATTTATGTATAGGATTTTTTTTCCTTCCTTTAAGTTTGATTCAGCTCCCACATATGAGCGAGAACATATGGTATTTCTCTTTTTGGCCTTGTGTTCATTCACTTAAGCTGATGTTCTCCAATTCCATCCATTTTTCTGCAAATGACATCATTTCATTTTTTTGATTGCTGAGTAGTATTTCATTGTGTATATGTACCATGATTTTTTTACCCATTATTCTGTTGATGGGCACTTTGGTTGATTCCATATCCTTGCTATTATGAAAAGTGCTGCATTGAACATGGAGATGCAGGTGTCTCTGTGGTATGATGACTCATCTCCCTTTGGGTATATTCCCAGTACTGGTATAACTGGGTCATATAGCAGTTCTATTTTTAGTTTTCTGAGGTACCTCCATATTGATTTCCAAAGTGGTTGAACCAATTTACAGCCCTACCAGTAGTGTAAGAGGGCTCCCTTTTCTCCACAGCCTTGTCAGCATTTGTTGTTGTTTTATTGATCTTGGCCATTCCTACTGGAGTGAGGTAGAATCTCAGAGTTGTTTTGATATGCATTTCCCTACTAGCTAGGGATATTGAGCATTTTTTTCATATGTTTCATGGTCTTATGAACTTCTTCATTTGAGAACTCTCTATTCAGTTCCTTTACCCACTTGTGTATTGGATTATGTGTTGTCTTGGAAGTTGCTGTCTTGACTTCTTTGTAAATTCTGGAAATTAGTCCTTTGTCTGATGCATAGGATGTGAAGATTTTCTCCTATTCAATGGGGACTTCCTTAATTCTGTTGTTTATTTCCTTTGCTGTACAGAAGCTTTTTAATTTCATGTAATCCCATTTATCTATTCTTGTTGCAATTTCCTGAGCAATTGGAGTCTTATTAAGGATGTGCTTTCCCATGCCCATATGTTAGAGCATGTTGCCTATCTTTTCTTCTAGTAATTTTAAGGTTTCTGGTTTTATGTTGAGGTCTTTTATCCATTTCTAGTTAATTACCATGCAGATTGAGAGGTATGGGTCGGTTTTCATTTTTCTTCAAACAGATATCCAAGTCACCCAGCACTATTTCTTGAAAAGGCTATCCTTTCTCCAATTTGCTTGTTTTGCTCCTTTGTAGAAAATTAAGTAGCTATTGATGTGTTGGTATATCTCTGGGTCCTCTATTCTGTTCCACTGGTCTTCAGACCTATTTTGTGCCAGTACTAAGATGTTTTCACTACTACAGCCATGTATTATAGTTTAAAGTCAGGAATTGTATCCCACCTGCACTAGTTTTGCAGCTTAAGAGTGTTTTGGCTATAGGTAGTCTTTTGTGTTTCCATATGAATTTTTGGATCTTTTTTCCCATTTATGTAAAGTCTGTCATTGGAATTTTAATGGGGATTAATTAAACCTGTAGATTGCTTTGGTAGTATAGCCATTTTTACAATATTGATTCTCCCAATTCATGAGCATGGGAGGTCCTTCCACCTTTTAGTATTCTCTATGATTTATTTTCTTAATGTTTTGAAGTTTTCTTTGTAGAAATCAGCAGGATATGTGGTTAGATTGATTCCTAGGTATTTAAGTTTTTGGTGGGCTATCATGAAAGGGATTGTTGCTTTAATTTCCTTCTCTTCCTGCTCACAATTGGTGTAAAGGAAAGGTACTGATTTTTTAGTGTTAATTTTGTATCCTGCCACTTTGCTAAAGGAGTTAATTAGGTCTAAAAGTTTTCTAGAGGAGATTTTGGAGTCCTTTAGGTAAAGTATCATGTCATCTGCAAATAATGATAATTTGACCTCTTATTTGCCTATCTCTTTGATTTTTCCCTCTCTAATTGCCCTGGCTAGGACTTCAATCACAATGTTAAATAATATAGGAGAGAGTGGAAATCCTTGTCTTATTCCAGATTTCAGAAGAAATGGTGTCAATTTTTCTCTATTTAATATGATGTTGGCTGTAGGTCTGTCATAAATTGCCTTTATGATGTTAAGGTATCTCTATCTTAGATGTATCCTTGCCTGGTTTAGGTATCAAGGTGATGGTAGCTTCATTAAATGAATTTAGGAGTGCTCCCTCCTTTTCTACTCTTTGGAATAATTTGAGGAAAACTGGTATTAATTCTTCTTTGAAAGTTTGGTAGAATTTTGCTGTGAACCCATCAGAATCTGGCTCTTCTCTTTTGGGGAGGCTTTCAATTACCTTTTCTATTTCAGCATATGTAATGGGTCTGTTTAGGTCACGTATGTCCTCTGAGGATAATTTTAGTAAATTGTATGTGTTAATAAATTTATCCATTTCTTCAGTATTTTTATATTTTGGGCAATACAGTTTTTCAAAATATTCCCTGATGATTTTCTGAATTTTGTTGGAACCAGTGGTTACGATCCCTTTTGCATCTCTAATTTTCACGATTTTGGCCTTTTCTTTTTTCATTTTGATGAGATTGGTTAGAGGAGCATCTATTTTATTAATCTTTTCAAAGAGTGAGCTCTTAGTCTCATTAATTCTTTGAATTATCTTTTTAGACTCTAATTGAGATATCTCTACCTTGATCTTGATAATTTCTGTCTGAGTGCTCCTTTTGTTATTGGCTTTCTAGTGCCTTGAGACGTGTCTTCTCTTTTTATTTCAGACTTCTGGAAAAAATGTTTGAGCTCCCTGGCTCAGCTAGTAAAACTAGAGCATGAGGCTAAGAATGGTATAGTGGCAGGAAAATGGCAGACTTTGCATTCTCAGACCTAGATGAGGTTCTGTACCTTGGCTTCCTTATCCTGTGACCCTGCCCACATGTGGTGAATATCTGAGCCTTTGCCTTATCATCTGTGAAATTAGAGGACAGGGTCTGGCTTAGGGGGTCATTGTGGGAATTAGAAATAGTATACGTAAAGCTTCTCACCCAGCATCTGGCACATAATTGGCACTAGGGGAACTCTTATTAGTTGTCAAACATTCTTCACATTTCGTCAAAATATGAACCTTTTCCCCCCAACAAGTGACCATTTTGCCCATAAAAAGATAATATGGAAAAGTGGCTGGCTCAGTTACAAAACCAACTACCAATAGATGCAAAGTGGCTGGTGACTAAGGTCTGTTCTCACATGCAGTGGGCCCCATAGTTCCTCCAACTACCCTTTGAGGTTTTTTGTTATTAGAACCAGCCATCAGAACTCAACTCTACACCTATTTCTAATTATAATATCAACTATTAACCAGGCTAGAGAGGATAGAATACCACCTTCCAAATTTGATCACAGATTTGACTATGTCTTTATACAGTTGTTGCCTAAATCATTCTTGGTTATAGGTACAGCATTCAAATATCATCCTAAAATAAAAGAAAATCCTAAAATGAAGCTGTACTGATACACTTCAATTTTCGTATTGGCCCTTGCTCCCTAACAAAAATTCACTGCAAATATTGTAAACACTCGACTGTCTTTTCCCTCATTGGTGCAATGTCCCCACCCTCTCAGTCCTATACATGTGTCCTCGATTGTAAGCAATTAGAGGCAGAGTTCAAATGCTGCCTAGTTGTTGTTGTTGTAAGTGCCATCAAGTCATGTCCAACTCATAGCAACCCACTCATAGGCTTTTCAATGGCTGCTTGTTTCAGGATTGCCTGGGGAGTGGATTGACACATCCTTCTCCCATATGCTGCCTAGAGCCTTCAATAATTAAGAAGTGTGAAAAGACTTTTTGACAAAAATGAGGGCAACATGGAAAGCAGGAACTTTCTTACACTGTCCCAGGAAACACAAAATAAGCTCTTTTGAGCCTCCTCTTAAATCAACGTTGTTGTTGTTGTTAGGTGCTATCAAGTACATCCAACTCATAGCAATCCTATGTACAACTGAGGAAACACTATTGTTATGTTTCTCTGCTATTTGCAGGTTTTTCGATAGCTGGTTCTTTTTTTGAAAGTGGGCTTCCAGGTCCTTCTCCCAAGTCTACAGCCTCTGGTGTTCCCAGGTGGTCTCCCATCCAAGTACTAACCAGGCCCAACCCTGCTTAGCTTGTGAGATCTGATGGAATCAGACACCACAGTGGTATAGCTGCAGGCAAACCAATGATACACTGACTAAATGTATTCTATAATATATGAGTCTTAAAGAAACTTTTCTTTTCCTTCCTAGAAAAGTTGCTGAACAATCACTTCCAGAGTGCTAGAAGGCCCAAAAAAGAAAAGGCAAAGAAGGTTTAAAAACAGCTCATTCTTCATGCAGTACAGCATTCCCAGTATACATGACCACTATTTGATACATTCTAAATTTCACTAGTTTATTTTTTCCAAGCTTTCTTCAAGTTCTCAGCATCACTTATCTTTAAAGGGGATTACAATGAAGTTGGACTCCATCCATGCACATATATAAACTCTTCTTGAAAGCAGAGCACAATAATCACCGGTCCCTTCTACGCTGAACTTCCCTCTCTAGGGGATCTAGAGGTTTCCATGCATATGCTGAGCCCCACCAAATCTGCCTTTTATTCAAAAGAACAACAACATGGTATTAAGGTTTTGTGAATATAAATAAAACATTATGTAATGATGAATCAACAATAGTAATAACTCCTATAACAAAATAAAACAGCAGCAGCTGCAGTTTAGAACAGATGGTAAGGATCCAAGCCCTGAAATCAGAAACAGCATTTGTGCTGAACCAAGGAAACAGAGGCACACTGGGCACTCCAAGAGAAACCCCCTCGGACCTCTACAGCTTGGCCAGCAGGAGGTTTGCCTTCTGAAGAACAAACACATAATCAAGGAGAGACAAGGGTATGGGATTTTGTTTGGATTCATTTTCTATTCAAACTTAGCCAGCTGCATTGGGCAACGTCCTCCCAAGACCAACCTTTCTGCAGATTCTGGCACCACCAGATGATTCTAACCACTATCTCAGAGCACATAGTCCTACACATCTGCAGGCCTTAGGGGGCATGTTTCCAAAGACCTGGTGTGGTCTGATGTTCCCTGAGTCAGCACTGGTGCCCATATACGAAAGGTCAGCACCATGGAGTGGGATGTCTGAAAGGTGATGTCCTATTCAAGGTTATAGAGATTGAGAGGTCACGGCAACTCCAGGTGTTTTCTGCACATGGACTTAAGATAACAATACATGACAGCTATGGTAGAAGAGGGCTACTTGGTTGAAATGTTTCAAATAAGATCAATTAGGCCAGTAAGAGCTAAAGAAGAAACATTCCCATTTCTGGTGGGCCACCCTGCTTTTAAGACTCCCCTGTAGACAGTGAGCTATGGCTAGCACAGATGGAATTCCAAAGGGTGTTACTTTTGTTCACTTTATTTACTTTTTAAAGTCTTTAATGGCAATTATAGAAACAGATTTATTACAGATGAATTTAGTATCAACAAAAACAAACTAGCAAAAAGAATTTATCATGAAACAAATAATAAATATACTAAATCCTTTGTAAACATCACATTTCAAAGCCATTTATCTTTCCTTTACTATACTATTAAATAAATAGAACACCTCATACTCAACTCTTTTAGTAATTTTTTTAAAGATTGAGTTAATTCATGGACAGACAAGAAAGTGACACTCATCATAGGCAAATCTGAAACTTCTGTTTGCCTGCAGAGTAACAAATGCCGGACAAGAGTAATAATTTAGGCTGGCTTCTAAGGGGAAACAGAGCAGATCACACTGGGCAATTTGATGCATATGTGCCTTGGTTGGGGTGTGAGAACAGATGAGGAATTACACACCCTGACCCAAAAAAGAAAGTACTTTTCCATCCATAGTAGAACTGAGAGTTCCTGAAACAGCCAGTTTCCTTCTTCCTCCACACAAGGACTCTGCTCTCTTGGTCATTTGAGTCATGTGGATAATTGTGAAGAATACAATGATCTTTGAGTTTATGGGTGATGTTCTTTCCATCAAACAAAATGGGGTTGATAATGAAATGTTAGTAACTGTCAGCAGCTCTTACTGAAGTTAGTTAATATGAACTACTTGGGACAGGTCATCTCAGGCGGCAAGTGTCAGGATATAATTGGAAGAGGAAAAGAAGAAGGAGGAAAGAGAAGAGAGGGAAGGAAAAAGAAGAGATAGGCTGCTCCAGATCAGTGTTAGGCCACAGCTAGGTCTTATCCAGAAAACAGAACACTCTCCTTTAAAACAAAATCTTCAAATAAACTATTTCCTCATCGCTCATTCATTTTTCTTCTTTCTCTTTCCCTTCCTGCCTTTCCTTCTCTCTCTCTTTCCTTTGGTATCATCCAAAAGACATAATATGTCTTGAATGCAATGCAAAAAACAAAATTTTAAAATATGAATTATGTTAGAAATTCAGAGGCAGGGAATTGTAATATCAATTACAATAGAAAGCTAAGGCACATAGTTTTATAATGTATATATGCAGGCTGAGGACATCACAATTACATAAACTGAACTCCAGATTTTTCTATGAAATCCTAAGTAGCCAAAATGAAAAAGGAAATATAAGTATGTACTTTTTATTGTTCATGTCAGTCCTAGGAAAAATGGGAAACTCACTTTAATTAATCCTTGAACTATGATTGACTAACTCTATGTTCTCTAATGAAACTATAGTTTCCCATCTATGAAATAAGAAGTTCTGGTATATTTATTACATATTTTATAGTAATAGATGTAGTGAGAAGAGTGAGGTATTTTATACAGAGAACTCATCTTATGAAATAGATAATTTCCCCATTGGTTTGGAATAAAAAAAGCATAGCCTGGAATATTAAATGTGTATACTCAAATGTTATCTACTTGTGAAATAAAAGATCCAACTCTGCCTCATTAAAATTTACACTGGTTTAATTATTGCTGACTCTTTTGTTTCCTAAATTTAAGAGGAAATCTTCGAGTAGCAGCAGTTTAAAAACAAACAAAATTCTTTTATGGCTTCATTTCTTCACCAGTCCCACTCAGAAGAGCAAAATTCAATAGAGAATTACTAAATCTGAATTCTTAATATTTACTTTGCATGGAATACAATTGACAAATTATTCTATTTCTAAATAATATTATATAACTAAGACTGACATTATAGTGTCTCTTATATAAAATTATTATTATATTATTATTATTAATAATATTATTAATATATTATTAATATAATATAATATAATATTAATATATTATTAATAATAATATTATTATTATTATATTATTATTACTTAAGTATATTATATATAACAGAGCCTTGAACACAGACAATGATCAAAACAGTAACTCAGGAATAAAGGTAAAAATACTTGAAAGAAGAAAAATTGTGAATCTGAAGACAGTGAGAACTTACTAAGAAAATCAATAGGAAAGGTAATAGATGTAATAAAATAATTTTTAAAAATTGTCTGGATACAAAAGAACTGTCAAAAATTACCAAGATTCTAGCCAGGCATGGTGGCACACGCCTGTAATCCTGGCGGCTCATAAGGCGGAGGCAGGAGAATCACAAGTTCGAGACTAGAAGCTGTCTGAGAAACTTAGCGAGACCCTGTCTCAAAAAGTAAAAAAATGGTCTGAGTGGCAGCTCAGTGTTACAGCCCTTGCAAGGCATACAGGTATGAGGCCCTGTCCAAACCCCAGTACAAAAAAAAAAAAAAAAAAAAAAAAAAAAAAAAAAAAAAAAAAAAAAAAACCAGAAAAACTGATCCCAGAAAAAATAAAGGTAGTTCAAGGTAGGTAGGTTCAAAAATATTTAATGATATCACATCTACTATGGGGGAAAAAAGGCTTGCATCAGAAGCAATTGGCCAGGCACCATGGCACACACCTGTAATCCCAGTGACTCAGGAGGCGAAGGCAGGAGGACTGAAAGTTTGAAAACAGAGGCAGCCTGTGCAACTTAGCAAGACTCTGTCTTAAAATAAAAAATAATAATAATGAAGCTGGGTGTGTTGCCACATGCCTTTAACCCAAGTGACTTGGGGGGCAAAGGCAGGAGGATGGCAAGTTCAAGGCCAGAGGCAGATACACTGTACAACTTAGTGAGACGCTGTCTCAAAATGGAACGCAAAAGAATGGGCTAAGGGTGTGGCTCAGTAGTTGAGCACTTGCAAAAACCATGTATGAGGCCCTGGTTCAACTCCCCAGTACTATGAATGATTAATAATAATAATAATAATAATAATAATAAAAAGGACCTGGGGCTGTGGCTGAGTGATAGAGTTCTTGCTTACCAAACATGAGGCCCTGGATTCCACCCCCAGTACCACAATAGAGAGAGAGAGAAGCAATAATAGAACATGACAAAGCCACACAAAACAAAATTTATGATTGTGAAAATGAAATGTGCAGAGACTAAATGGTAAATTAGATGGGACAAGAGTCCAAGGCACTGATCTAAGTATTGAAGTTGATTCAGATCCCTATTATATAAATAACTATAAATAACTAATAGGATCATAGAGCAAAAATGCAAGGAAGTAGAAATGTAAGAGAAAATATAGGAAATCAGAGGCTAGAACTGTGATATTCCTTTCCAGTTTAAGAAAAGACTATGTATGTAGCAAAGAATAAAAAGAAATAATAAAATAAACTTTCACCAGGCTGGGGAAAGTCACAAATCTTAAGAATGAAAGGGCCCTCCAAATGAGGGGCAAGATTAACAAAGGAAAGATCCATGGATAGACACAACATTGTGAGGTTTCAAAATTCTCTAGATAAAGAGAAAATTCTAGAGGTTTTCAAATAAAATGAACAGATTATCTGCAAGGAATGAGAATCAGACTGACAGACTTTTCATCATCACACTAAATGCTAAAAGAAGCAATGTTATCAATTTTCTAATGGAAATTTGTTTGAATTCAAATTGTCTGCATCCTGCTGAATTACCCATCAAGGATCAGTAAAGGCATTTTAAACATGTAAGAACTCAGAAATATTACCAAAATTATCCAAGAATCCAATATGAAAATATTATTACTCAAAAAAGTAAGAGCAATCCCCCTCAACAAAAAAAAGTTGAACTTTACAATATCCCTAGCATTAGGGGAATGCAAATCAAAACAACTCTGAGATTTCACCTTACTCCAGTAAGAATGGCCAATATCTATAAAACAAATAACAACAAATGTCGGCAAGGCTGTGGAAAAAAGGGAACCTTCTTACACTGCTGGTGGACTTGTAAGTTGGTCCAACCACTTTGGAAATCAATATGGAGGTACCTCAAAGAACTAAAAATAGATCTTCCATATGACCCAGCTATACCACTATTGGGAATATACCCAAAAGATGAGTCATCATACCAGAGAGACACCTGCATCACCATGTTCAATACAGTACTTTTCACAATAGTAAGGATGTGGAATCAACCAAAGTGCCCATCAACAGAAGAATGGATAAAAAAATAATGGTACATATACACAATGGAATACTACTCTGCAATCAAAAAAATGAAATAATATCATTTTCAGCAAAATGGAGGGAATTGGAGAAAATTATCTTAAGTGAATGAACACAAACCCAAAAAGAGAAATACCACATTCTCACTCATATGTGGGAGCTGAATCAAACTTAAAAGAAGGAAAAAATCCTATACATAAATTGGAACATAATAAAAAGCTCATGTAAACTTAGCAGACAAAGGACAATTTAAAGAGTAGAAAGAAGGAGGGAGGGATCTAGCAAAAGGAAGCGATGATGGGAGAAGACAGGAGGGGAAGGAAGGACAATGAGGAGGGGGGAAAGGAGGCGAGGTCAACCTTAAAGTAAACAGCCCAACTTTAAGAGTTCAGGAAATAATAATAATGCCAATAATACCAAAGGATGGCAATAATGCAAACAGACTAGATCACTCATGTAATACTGCTGAGAGTATAAAAAGGTAGATCACTATAGAAAAAAGTTTGGACTTAAATCAAAATCAGGATGCATGTGTATAGATAAATATTCCCACAAAAAGACATAAAAGTAGAAAAGAGGCCATTGGTGAGGAGATGGGAGATGGGGGTGGAGGGGCACTAGAGGGTAAGGAGGAAGTTATGTGAGCAATGTACAATGAAACGCATATATGGAAATGTCACAATGAAATACATGTCAAAATGAAACACATTAAGTTGTACATTAAAAATTTCCAATAAAAAAGTTGAGCTTTGTTTTGTTTTATTGTTTTTTGCGGTACTCAGGAGTTAAACACAGGACCCTGTGCATACTTTGCAAGTGCTCTACCAGTGAGCTGCACCCATAGCCCCTTTTTTATTTTATTTTTTTATCTTGAGACAGGGTCCCACTAAGTTACACAGGCTGCCTCTATCCTCAAACTTAGGATCCTTCTGCCTCTGCCTCCCAAATCATTGGATTTTATAGGTGCTCGCCCCACACCTGGCCAAAAAAAAAAGTATTAAAAAAAAAAAAGAATGACAGAAGAATCCAAAAACAATGGTATCTGATTGCCACCCTCAAGGAGTAAAAGAAGCTAAAAATAACTAATAGGATCCACTAGGTCTTGACATTTGAGACATCTATTCTGAGTGACATATGGGAGAATGATATGGCAACCTTACTCCTAAAGCAATCCCCAAACAATCAGCCATTGAAAATCCCATGAAGGTCACTTTAGGTTGGACCCAACTCAATGGCACCTAACAACAACATTAATTCTGAGTGACAAGATTATTAGTGATGCAGCTTCTTGTTGTTCGGTGCTGTTCAGTCAGGTGTAACTTGCAGCGACCCTTATAGGATTTTCAATGGCTTGTTGTTTGGAAGTGGGCTGCCAACTCCTTCTCCCATTTTTGCAGTGCTAATGATCGAACCCAGGTCCTCAAAGAGTGCAGAGCAGCACTCTACCAACTAAGCTAAACACAGCAGTACCTTCAAAATGGGCCCTGTCAAGTGACTTACTGTTTGTAGGACTTTAATTTTTAGAAGAAGTCTTTACAGCAATAACAGAAGAGTTTAATTTTATTAAAGGAAAAAATGTAAATGACATAAACCTTGACAATGTAGAAATGATAAAGATCAGAAGTTGAAGCAAGAAAGGGAAGTGAGAGGTAGTAAAATTCTCAGGATTCTTCACGGGGGATGTAATGTGCATTTGAACGTGATAAAGCAGAAAAGAAAGTTTAAGTGTGAATCAGGTAACAAAATAAAGCATTTTTTAAATGTAAACAGCCACAGGAAAGTACACCTCTCTTCCCCTCCTCAAATGCCATAAAATATAAAGGGAAATAAAAATGTATCAAGCCATAATTTTTATGATCACTGAGAACTAACTGGAGGGGCACTAACTATCAGCATATGAAAGATTTCAAAACATTTCTGAAAGATGAGTGAATAAGTGATGAATAAAACAGAGATGAACCATTGTCTCTAGGCTCTCCCCACAAAATGGTATGGTTCTTTGTAGAAGAAGCTAACTAGAAGCTACTGCAAAGTCTCCCTCATTCTGAAATTTAGGAGATATCCATGGTAAAAGCAGCTCCTCACCCTTTCTATCTAAACTACACAAACCCCTCCACCTACAAAACTGCCAGACAGTCACCCTCCACAGCCTCCTGTGCTCACAAACTCAAGTGTGAATGCATGGAATAGACTGTCAAGCAAAGTACAACAGCAGGTTAAAAGAAAGAGATCAAAAGAAACTTCTGAAAAACTGATCCCAGGGGAAGCAAGATTCAAACAACCATTTACAACTTAAAAAGAATCTTTAGCTGGGGCATGGTGATGCACACTGTAACCTCAGCACTTGGGAGGCTGGGGCAGGAGGATCATAGCAAGACCTCATCTCAGAAAAAACAAAGCCAAAATTTTTTTAAATCTTCGATAAGTAGTCTCAGATTTTTAATGTTTTATTGAATTGAAAAATACATACAGAAAAATGAACAGGTTATAATGTTCAGCTGGGGCTGGTAGAGCGCTGCACTGCAGTCTCTGAGATCCTGAGTTCAATTCCCAGCACCGAAAAAATGGGAGAAGGGCCTGGCAACCCACTCCCAAGGCAATCCCAAAACAGTCAGCCATTGAAAACCCTGTGAGGGTTGCTATGAGTCGGATACCAACTCGACGGCACCTAACAACAACCACCACCATCATCACCCAGATTAAATAAATACACAAAAACACAAACAGCACCTCAAAAACCACACCAGGCCCCCTTCCAGCCACTACTCCCTCTCTTCTCAACTGTCCCAACACCAGAGATTTGTTTGTTTGTGTATGAATTTTACATAAATGGAAGCATGCAGTCAGCATGTATGTTTCTGGCTTCTTTGACTCCACACTCTGTTGTTAGATTCATCTCTACTTATGTGTAGCGGGACCTCATTTATTACTACTGAAGCATAGTATTCCATTGTAGGAATTTACCACAATTTACTTATCCTCCATTGCCAGTCATTTAGTTATTTCGAGTGTGGTCTTTTACAAATAGTGCTACTATAAACATTTTTTACATATGTTTTGGTGTACATGACACATTTCTGTTGGATATAGAAATAGAAATAAGTCGGCTGTGGTGTCACACACCTGTAATCCTAGCTACTCCGGAAGCTAAGCCAGGAGAATCACAAACTCAAGGCTAATTTGGGCAACTCAGAGAGATCCTGTCGTAAAATAGTTAAAGGGTAGGTGAAGGCTGGGGATATTAGCTCATTGGCAGAGTACTTGCCTATCATGTGCAAGACCATGGGTTCAATCCTGAGTGTATTTTTTAAAAAAGGAAAATTAAAAAAATAGAAATGAAATCACTGGGTCACAGGGTATGTATGCTAAGTTCAGCTTTAGTTGTTGTTGGGTACTGTCAAGTCATGCCCAACTCATAGCAACCCTCATAGGGTTTTCAGTGGCTGACCATTTTGGGATTGCCTAGGGAGTGAATTGCCACATCCTGCTCCCATTTTTGCAGTGCTGGGAAGGAAGCATGAGCAACTGTGACTCTCATATGCTGTGAGTGTGAGTGTAAATTGGTTGAACTGTTTTGGAATACTATTTGCTATTATCTACTTAAGCTGAGGACTGGGATTTAGCTCAGTTAGTAGAGTGCTGCTCTGTAGTCTCTGAGGAACTACCAACTGAGCTAAATCCCAGCTCTCAGCTTAAGTAGATAAGTAGATAGTATTCCAAAACAGTTCAACCAATTTACACTCACACTCACAGCATATGAGAGTCACAGTTGCTCATGCTTCCTTCTCAACCATTTGCTTGTTTGTTTTTTTTTTCATTTTAGCCATTCTGATAGTTATATAGTGGTAGTTCAGTTGAATTCCCTGATTACTAGTGATGTTAAGCACATTTTACATGTTTATTGAAAGTTTACATATTGATATTATATATCTTCTTTTGTTCAATGACTATTCTATTCTTTTGGCCATTTTTATTCTGTTGGCTCTCCTTTTATTATTAAAGTGTGCAAGTGTAAAGAGAAAAAGAAGCTCTTTATTTTTTTACATATTCTAGGTAGGAGCTCTTCATTAATTATATGCATTCTGAAGCAAAAATAGAATAAATATCAGACAAGAGAAAGAACACAACAGGAGACATCAGTATGCAAAGACTATGCCTCACAACTTGAAAGAAATAACGGTTAGAGAAGCCTTTACCCTCCTATTGCCTTAAGGGAATCTTTGTGTGACACCTGAGGGGACTTCATTTAAAGGTCTGAATAATGTTGGGCCATCAAAATAGATTACCTACAGAATAAGTCCCAGTCTGGCAGAAAGAGCCCTCCTGAAATCCCCTCAACATGGAGAGGTGGGTAAAGCCTGCTGCATATCATCTCTGGAGAATCAAGCTTCAGTTACCACATGCTTATGTCAGATAGAACAGAGTCCTCTGTTGGAGCATTATCTTCAGTTATTCTCTTTTTCTATCTCTCCACATGTAACCATGAACAAATCCAGTGGATTCTAACTCCAAAACATGCCACAAATATGCCTCCTTCTCTACTTCCACCATTGCCATTTTAACTAAGCCACACACCACTTGCCTGGATTCCTACAGGATTATCCCATCTTCTCCTTCAGCTCCTGCCCGTCTACAATCTTTTTTCCTCAGAAGAGCCAAATGATCTGTCTTAGCCCATATTTTGCTGTCCTAACAGAATAGCACAGGCTAATTTATAAAAAAGAGAAATTTATTTCTCTCACATCTGGAATCTAGACGGTCTAATATCCAGGGGCCTTGGTGAGGGCCTCCTTGCTGTGACATACCATAGCAGAGGGCATCATATGGTGTGAGCATATAAGAAAGGGGGCAAGAGCAAGGGGCAGCCAAGGAAGCCAAACTTGCTTTTTATAACAACCCACTCTTTCAATATCTAACTCACTCCCATAATAATGGCCCTAATCTATCAGGAGGGAGGAGCCCTGGTGACCTAATTACCTCTTACAGCTCCACCTCCCAATACCATCACAATAGCAATTAAATATGAGTTGGGGGGGGGGGCGGGGAATTCAAACCACAGCATGACCACATAAAGTGGAATTCAAATGTCAGTTCCCTGCTCCAATGGCTTCCTTTGTGCTCAGAATAAACTCCATAACCTCCTTCAAAGCCCTACTTAATTTGGTTCCTTCTTTGTTGTTGTTACCTCATCTCTCCCCACCTCTTGTATTTTGCCCACCAGCCTCACTTCCCTGGCCTTCTTTCTACCTCTGAATATGAAAAGGTTGGTCCTAACTTGGGACCTCGGCACTAACTTTCCTTATCTATAGGACTTCTCCATGACATGACTGGCTCCTTCTTGAAACTTTCTCAGAGGAGCTTTTCTTCTCACCCAGTGTAAAGGAGTTACCTAGTCCCTTTCACCCACAAAACCCTACTTTTGTGATATCTGATTGTTTTATTATTGCTGCCATTGTTTCTATTTGCTTATTGTTGGGTGTCTCTACATACTCAAGTACCTCTGAGGGCAGGACAATGGGTACCTTCTTCACCATTGTGTGTAATGCTTAACACAGAGAAGGAACACAATAAATATCTGCTGAGTGAAAGTGCATTCAATCATTACTGTTCCCATGAGATCCATATTGGGATCTATGGAGATATAATTGCTTGCAGGGGTTGAATTTAGTCATTTTTGAAGTAGTATTAATTAGCTAGCAATAATCAGGCTGCTTTGCTAATCTTCCCCCCCAAAAAAAAGAAATCTTTTTTTTAACTCCCATGTATCTTTGAGATTTGTATACAGTATGGGCTGGGATTTAGCTCAGGTGGTAGAGCGCTGCGCTGCAGTCTCTGAGGACCCCAGTTCAATTCCCAGCACCACAAAAATGGGAGAAGGGCCTGGCAATCCACGCCCAAGGCAATCCCAAAACAGTCAGCCATTGAAAACCCTATGAGGGTCATTATGAGTTGGATACCAACTCAAGGGCACCTAACAACAACAACAACAACAACAACAACATACAGTATAGGCAACTTGCTTTTCCTAGGCCAGAATGAGTCAAGCTTGGTCTCACCTGGTTTGCTCTTATTGATGGTAACTTCCCACATTTCTGCTTAGGAGGGCACTCTTTGGTCCTTGAATTTGGACTATTTAATCAAAAATTTGAAGAAATTGCTATTCCCACAAGCCTTTATCTCTTCAGTTTTATCCTTTGTCTTTATGGAAGGCAGAGTGAGTGTTAGACACATTGAGGATTGTTGTTGTTGTTGTTAGGTGCTGTCGAGTCGGTATCCGACTCATAGCGACCCTCTATACAACAGGGGAAACACTATTGTCAGTGCTTCTCTGCTGTTCATAGGGTTTTCAATGGCAGATTGATTTTTTGGGGGGGTTGCCAGGTCCTTCTCCCAAGCCTACAGCTTCTGGTGTTCCCAGGCGGTCTCCCATCCAGGTACTAACCAGGCCCGACCCTGCTTAGCTTCCGAGATCTGACGGGATCGGATGCCACAGGGCTACCACTGCAGGCACATTGAGGATTAGAATAAGCTTAAAGAAAGAAACAGACCGAGAAATATAATTATACAGTAGACATAAATGAAAATGAACTATTAAATATATGACATGACTTGCTGGCCACTTGGTTAAAGATCTTTGTACAATTCACCCACAGACACAATTCTAACAATAATATCCATCAGGTTCTATATATTAAAATTGTATTAGGTACCAAGCAGTAAGTTAATCCTTACCTAAAAAAATTGATGTTTATCAGGGCACAAGATCAAACCCTGAAGAATTCAGTTCTTATAATATGCAATAGTTAATCCAACAGTTGGTACCCTGGTGTGAATTAAAATCAGAATGACTGTTTTCCCTTTGGCTCTGTTGAAATTCCTTTCTTATAAAATTGGCTGTTGAAAAGGATCAACACTCTGAGGAATCACAGAAGACACAAAGTTGAATGTAAGCAACAATGCTTGCTTTCAAGTTTTTCACCTTCCTGAATGGGGAAGACAAAGTCAATGAAGAATGCTAAGGATGGTAAGAGGAGTTAAGGACAAAGCACTGTATTAGTATGGTCTTACCCAGGGAAGTGATGTTTAAACTGAGTTCCTGAAAGAGAAACAGGAGTTGAAAGGAAACCTCTTCCAGGCAGAGGCCAGCATGTAGAAGGAGTAGCTGTGGGAAAGGACACAATTTGTTCAGGGAACTGAAAACAACTCAATGTTGGCCAGACAGCACAGAGTGTATGTGGGTATTGCAAGACTTGATGTTGAGAAGTAAACAGAATCCATACCATGAAAACTTTGTAAGTCATGCAAAATAGTTTGAAATTCATCCTCTGGGTCATAGGGAGTCACTGAAAACTTGAAAGCCAAGGAGTGATTGATCAGATTTATTTCACAAAGAAATCACTTCTGAGGGGTAGTGCTGAAGGTACGGATGGGTATTGGTCACAAGGAAACTATAGTGATGGTGATGGTATCATTAGACAAACTAGAAGCAGTAGGAATGATAGAGAGGGAAATGAGAAATTAAGAGTGATTCCTTGGTTTCCAGAGGACTATTCCAGAAAAGAATATTGCACTTTGCAATATATGGTCAAGGATACCTCCAAGTCAGGAAAGTTATGTTCATTTGTTTTTCAGGAATCCACAATTACAATGCTTACTAGTACCATTAGGGGATGGACCATAGTTAAGAGGAAACTCTGCTTTTGCAGTGGGGAAATTTATTTCATATGAGGAAGAAGAGAACTTGAAGGGAAGTTAATAACCAGAAGCACCGGCTGATTACAGCTATGGAGAGGACTCAAGAGCGGAAAATCAGATAGATGACGGTCAAGCTAAGGAACAGAGCTTCCTGGCAAGGAAACAAAAGGAAAATTGGATAGAACAGAATGATGAGTGTTAATGATGTCACTGAGCCAGCCACCCCTGATGAGTAAGATTCCCAACAGGTGTGAACTCAGGATAGAACAGACAGCATCACATATGATAAGTGAAATTGATTTGCTGAGAAAGTTACCAGGCAAAGGTATGAAGAGGACAGTGTTAAAAATTAGACTCCACACTTTAGCAAGCTGCTTCAGAAATATCGCATGGGTGATCAAAACTGCTTCCTGTTTGTTATTGGATTGAGAATTAAATTGTTGAGATCCTCTTCAACCAATCTGAAGAAGGCACCAATGTCCTCTGTGAAAGGCTGCAGTTCTTGAATGAGTGGTTGTTTTCCAGACTGAGCTATGACTAGGCCCAGCAATGCTGAACTAACTCCAAACTAGACAATCCTACAAGAGGTTCAGAGGGAGACATTCTAAGGAAAATCACCACCAGACAAACAAACACTGCTGTTCTTAAGATTTTTGTCTTGAACCCTCATGGATTCTCTCCTACTAGGACAGGCTAGACCAAAAGAAGCCATGAGGCCTCTTTTTCCCTTGAAATAGTACCCTGAGGTCCGGAGAAGTTCCCCAGCTGGGCTTTAAAAATCTCCATAGGTCTAAGAAAGTATTCTTAAGGGTCCTCAATTTCCCTACAATAATTTTTTTAATTTCATGTTTCCACTTTAATAACAATGTAAAATTCAATATAAACATTTTGAATTATTTTCGTAACCCATTAAAGTCCATCTTCTCTTGCCTGTAATACTAGTGTTGTCTTTGTTCCTAGTTTACAGTCACTTTGGTGGCAAGCAATACTTTGTTGTCATGGACAAATGAGAGTAAGGGGAGAAATGCAATAGAATTCTGCAAGGCAAGTACTACTAAGTACTCCAGTAATGCTGCAGCACCAAGATAATACTAAGGTTGAAAGTAGCTAAGTATGTAATACTTAGGATACTAAAGCAATACTGAGATGGCAGTCAGGAAAAAAGAAATACGTCCTGCTTTAGCAAAAGATAAGAAACATCTTCTATCTTGCTCAGAAGTGCCCCAGGGGAGAACTCAGGGTTCACAGAGACAAGGCAAGCGGGAGGAAAGGTTGAGAGCACGGTAAAGCGGCAGCTGGGCTATGGCTAAAGGCATCCAAGGGGTGCTTAAGGTAGGATAGAGGAAGCTTGAGTGTAAGACACGACAGGAGGATAGAGAGGAAGTTGCTTGGGAGGCTGTAAGTTGTTGTTAGGTGCCATGGAGTTGTGTCTGACTCATAGCAACCCTCATAGGGTTTTCAATGGCTGTTTCAGGATTGCCTCAGCAGTGGATTGCCACGTCCTTCTCCCATTTTTGTGCTGCTGGGAATTGAATTTAGGATCTCAGAGACTGCAGAGCAACGCTCTACCAACTGAGCTAAATCCCAGCCCTGAGGCTGTAGTACATGAAAAAAAACTTTGTCTTAATAAGAGTGCTTCAAGAAGGAGGATTTAACTTAGTACCTCCTCTAACTCTTTATCTCTCTCTCTCTCTCTTTCTCTCTCCCTTTCTCTCTCCTTCTCTCTCTCTCTTTCTTTCCTGATCCCCTTCTGCCTTAGCAGTTTAGTTGTGCTGTGCAGTCAATCCCCCAAGATTTGGGTTGCATTTCTTCATGTAAATTCTTATGGCCAAGGTAAACTTTCTTTTAGACTAGAAGCCTTTTGCACTTTTACAAGCCTTCCATTTGTGTAATGAAGAAAAGCATACAGATAACTGTCATTCCCAGGCCAACACTAAATGCATTCCTGTACCCAACAGTCACCGAGTATCTATTATGTGCTAGCCACCTGGGTGTTGCAGAAAACAGAAGTGACTCCATCCCTGTCCACAGGCAGCTTTCTACAGTGTAGTGATAAAAGGACTAGCCCACAATACTGATCCATGCTAAAGATATAAAGACTCCTCCTCACCCTGACACTGCCCTTATTTTTTTAATAAAATAAACACCACTGTACTATTAAGTCAGTAGTACAGGGGTTATTTTATATCCTCTAATATGTTTTTGCCTGCAGCCAAACTACCTTGGCATTCGATCCCATCAGATCTCTGAAGCTAAGCAGGGTCGGGCCTAGTTAGTACTTGGATGGGAGACCACTTATGAAAACCAGGTGCTATAGGCTTGGGAGACCAACCAGGCAGCCCACTCCCAAAAAACAATTAGCCATTGAAAACCCTATGAATAGCAGAGAAGCATTGATATAGTGCCAAGCATGGTACAGTGTCAGGGAATGTTTCATCCCTTGTATGTAGGGCTGCTATGAGTCGGACCTGATACAACAGCACCTAACACCACCACCACCTTTCTGTTCAGAGTGTTGCTCATGTTCTAGTACCAAAAGTGTGACCATCAACAGACAGCTTCTTAGAAATGCAAAATCCAGGTCCCACCCCAATTTGCTGCATCAGAATGTGCATTCTGTTATTCAAGTGACCACATGCACATCATTTGAGAAGCCCTATTCTCTTAATTTTTAAAAGAGAAATAGTTGCCTTTTATGTATAAGCATAAATCTGTAAATATTTTACATGTATTATTTGGAAAACTAATTTAGATTTGACCACAGTTTCTCTGGATGAGCACTATTTCAAGAGATTTTGGTCCAGCCAAGAAAAATGTGTCTGGTTAATAGTCTAAAAATAAATTCTCAAGTTCCTTTTTATAACTTCTGCATTTCTCATACTTACTTTTTAAGTTTTACTTCCAAATGGTCTATTAAAGGGGAAAAGTCTTGATTACTTTGATTTTTCTCAGGAATATTATGAAACTTTCAACCTTGGAACTCATTTATTTAGAATATTGATTAAGATTTTAAATGAAATCACAAATCTGATTATCTGCCAATACAGTCTTATAGTTTACATCTTAAAAAGCTGACAATGTAAATATCACAAAAGTTTTCTGTCAGTTTTGGTAAAGATATATTTTCCATATTTCCAACTACAAAGACAATCAAGGGAATTAATAAGTTTTATTTTTGCATGCATGTGTGTGTGTGCATATGCACAGGTGGACAAAAGGGAAAAGAAACTTTGCCAACATTAAGTAAAAGTATTTCAGTATTCTTCTCTTTGCATACCCAAACTAGGAAAGTCAGAACTGTTTGGAAAACATTCTTTCACTTCTAATCCCTTCACCACTTCATCATCCCTGTCTAAGGGCTTCCCCTACACTTTCAATCACCCTAAGGCCTTATCTACATCTCACTGGCTATCTAAATTTCTGATTATTCCAGGTGTTTTTTACTTCTTTCCTTCCTGAACTTCTACTACTAACACTGTCACATAACATCACACTATTGACACTTTCATACATTCAGGCTTGTATTTTTTGCTGTTAGTATTTTAGGCTCTATAAGGCAGAACTTAAATTATAGCTGTATAAGACAACTCTGAGCACATAATGGCTACTCAATCAATACTCATTAGTTGGTCACCTATGTAAAACTATACTCCCTCAACCTGAATGACAAAGATAAGAAAAGTCTTCATGTTACTTAATTTAAATGAAGCTAAAAATGATTAGAATTGATAAGATTTGCAACAGACACCTGGCCTACGCTCAAGAAATTTTGAGGTTTCACTGTATTGATTATTTTTTGTTGTTGTTCATTTTCCCCTTCAAATTAGCTGAACAACCAAAAAACACGCAAAACATTCTTTACTAAGTGTCTCTGTATCCACAAATTTTATCATTATTAGTAATAACTTGATGATCACAATCCTATATGAGCTATAAATAAAAGGAACACAGTCTAATAAGAATTTACAGGCACATGTCTATCCTCTAAGAAGATATAGCTCAACTTGAAACTCTATCTACACACGACTGCATGGTTGACCCCAAGAAAGCCCAAAATGAACTTTAAAATTTCCCATCCTTTGTTGTTTTCTGATATTATATAAATTTTATGTCAAATTTTCAAACTCCACTAAAAGGTTCATCTCTTCCATGAAGCTTTCTTCTACTTCTATAAAACACCACCACTATTCTTTTCTATAAACTCCAATTAAGCTAAGACTTTAAACCATTCCAAAGAGTATTTGTTCTCATAAATGCTCTGTATCTGTATCTCTTCAACCAGGTTGAAAATTTTTGATATATCTCTTCAGAGCTAGTACACAGACACACAGAAAAATTTGCTAATCAAACAGAACAATTCTAGTTATAGGTACTACAGAAAAGTATTTGCCCAAGTTAAGCAGGATAGGAAGCTTTAGAAGTAAATTAATATCCTACACAAGAAAAGTATATGACTGAGAAACGCTGACCTAAAATCATCAATTAATTTGTATCTCAAAACTTTTATGGTCTGTAGATTTTTCTGAAACAAATTTAATAGTTGGTAAAGTACTTGCTCTGCGCATTCTGAGGCCCTGGGTTTGATCCCCAGCACCACAAAAATGGGAGAAAGACCTGGAAGCCTACTCTCAAAAGCAATCCTGAAATGATCAACCATCAAAAACCCTATGAATAGCAAAGAAGCTGACATAGTGCCAGGCATGGCACAGTGGCAGGGAGTATTTCATTCTGTGGTACATAGGGTCACTATGAGTTGGACCCTACTCAATGGCACCTAACAACAAAAATAACAATTTACGATGCATGTGCTTATGAACATGCCCTCTTTTATGTTGAAGCCCCAACCTATAGGAAAGTTCTACTTGCAGATTAGCCTCAGAAAGTCTAATAAATTCAACTCAATTATACTTTTCCAAAAGCAAATGCCAAATCTGTTAACACTGGCCAGTCCTCATAAACCATAAAGCAGCTGTCAGTCTTTCAAACATAATGGAAGGATTTTTAAAGTTCCTGGAATAAATATCATTCTAAGTATTTTTTTTTCTGGAAAATAACACAAGACTCTATTTTATTAGAAAACTGTAACATGCCAAATGTCGTCATAGTCAACTCTCTCGGGCACCCATGCCTAGTCCCATATACTCCAGCCCACCATCCTTACTACCCAGTTCCCAATAATAGGGGAAAAAAAAAAAAAAAACTTCACCAAGTTCTGCTGACGTCAGTGGGGTGTTTGCGTGCAATGAGAATCTTGTGGAAAGGTTGAAGACAGTATGTTGTAACTTTTGTTAAGGCCTCAATTACTCAAAGAAACCTCACTTCTAAAGGGAGAGGCAAAAAGTCCAGACTCTCTTTCAAGGAAAAAGCAGAAAGTAAATTTCAAAATAGTTGAATGTGCTTCAAAGTATGTTCTTCAAAGAAAAGTTTACAGTCAGGTTTTGATAATATCCTAAACCTCACACTGATAGTAAACAGTGATCACAGCTCCTTAGGAGAAAAAAGTACAAACAAAAAACCATAAATAAGAATAGAATCATGAGTGACCACAATTCCTTGTATTTGAGGCTTCCTCCCCACACACTTTATTTCTACAACATTTTCACAAATGCCTTATACCATTGTAAGTTCTCAGAGAGTTTTCTGACCATGATGCTGGACATTTGGTAACCTACAAATAGCCATTAGTACAACACAGTAAATTATTTATTAAGAAATAATAGGGGTAAAGTTGGGTACTGTGGTACATGTCTGTGACCCCAGAGACTTGGAAGGCTGAGGCAGAAGGAGTATGAGCTTGAGGCCAGAGGCAGCCTGTGTAATATAGGGAGAGCCTGTCCTAAAATAATAATTTTATAAAAGGGTCTAAGGGATACAGCTCAGTGGTGTAGCATTTGCCTAGTCTGTGTGAAGCCCTGGTTCAACTCCCCAGTACTAGAAGGAAGAAAGAAGAAAAAGAAAAGGAAAGGAAAGGAAAGGAAAGGAAAGGAAAGGAAAGGAAAGGAGAGAGATAGGCAGGAAGGAAGGAAGGGGAGAGAAAGAGAAGGTGGGAGGAAGGAAGTGTGAAAGGGAAGGAAAGAAGGAAAGAATAAGGGTCAGATATCAGACTGTTGGAGTTTGTGCTATATGGTGGGGAATGGTAAGAATCTAAAAAGAAAAAAGGAAAAAACCTAAATCAAAGAGGTTTTCTGCACTTAAACATTTACAAAATAGTTGGGGTTACAAATACATATTCTGCCTTCTTTATAATGTAACAAACATTTGCTATAGGCCTGATATATATATGAAACAAGTGCATAAAGCTTTAAACAATAATTGATAAGGACAAGGAAGGTCTGATCTATGTGTCTTGGATGGGTGCCACTCATCTGAGTGCATCCTAAAAAATGTGAGCAAAGAATAGTGGACATTATTTCCTGTAGTAGTCTCCTCATAGGCAGCAGACTGGGAAAATATCCATGTGACTTGAAACTGTTCTTGTTCACAAAACTGTGTCAACTGTAAGTTCAAAACAAGGGCGTACTTCTTTTTCAATTTCTATCTGAAAAATCTTTTCATTGCGAGAAAAACAGTGTTACCCAAATGAATCACAAAATGGTTTCTTTGACACACTTCAGATCTGTGGTTGTTAAAAACAACTTTCAAATAGAAAACGCTGTCTAATTGTAAAATGTCTTATTCTTTTATTAGGTGCAGGAGACAGATCAGCTGACTAGTTATTTCAATTCTTTTCAGTTCCATAAACCATGAGTGAATATCTGTTCTCAGGGCTGAAATGATATAAAAAATGAAGAAGACAGAGTCTCTTCCCTATCTCTCCAGTGGACTTACTTCTACAGAAAACCATATTCATGCTCTCAAAACAGTAGAGTCAGAAACACATCCAATCTGGCTATCTTAACCTTTGTAACTTGTTTTTTTATGAATAAAAATTCCATTAGTTGAGCTAAGTTTTATTTTATTTCATTTTATTCTATTCTACATTTGAATTTTGCTACTTTTGTCTTATAGGACAAACGCAGGTATTATCTTTTTCTCTGAACACTCAGAGCATTTTATCTAGAACTTTCATAAGGCACTTACATTCTCTACCCTGCCTGATAGTTGTTTTCAGGTAAGTAGTATGTCTATGTGTACATAAATAATATGGAATTGTAGTTTGTTTTTTATTTTTGTTTTTGTTTTTTGCAGTACTGGGGGTTGAACCCAGGGCCTCACACTCGCACGCTTTGCAAGTACCTGCTGAGCTGTACCCTCAGCCCATTTTTTTTTTTTTTTTTTTTTTACTTTTTGAGACAGGGTCACACTAAGCTATGCAGACTACCTCTGGTCTCAAACTTGCGATCCTCCTGCCTCCGCCTCCCAAACCACTGGGATTACAGGCATGCACCACTGCTCCTGGCTTGGAATTGTTCTTGTTGTTAGGTGCCTTCAAGTCGTGTCTGACTCATAGATGCCAAGGTGGTATGGCTGCAGGCTAATATGGAATTGGATATACACAAAGAGATAAGAGTGGATATTTCTTTCTTTGACCTTGAAGAAAAGAGAAATATCACTTTTGGCTTTTGGCACACACACACACACACACACACACACACACACACACACACACACACATTTTTTTAAGGTATAATTCCATGTAAATGCTGGTATTTCTTAGGCAACCCTCATACACTCAGTTTTACTTGTCTTATTTCCAACTTTTGCCCTTGAGCATGTGGTAGGATTATAAGTGGAGTGTGGCTTCTCCTTTGTTCTAGCTGCAGCTGTCTCTGCCTGGATGAGCTCTCTCAAGGCCTAGGGTAACGGTCTTGACCGTGACTACTTGCAAGAGGCTATGAAAGGATAAACAGGCAGCCACATGAACACGATGCTCTTTAATTATGAGGTCCTACCATGGAAGGAAGGCCGGCAGACAGGCAGACACATTCCAATTACACTAATACACCTTGTAAACATCAAATATTTTCATTCTGAGATTAAAGAGGGCCTGTATCCTCATGACACTCCTGAGACTGTGCATCTCGGGGCTGTTGCCAGTGCTGCTGGTGAAACAGGATTTCCTTTGGTTAAAATAGACTTTCACAAAAATAACAGCTTCAAGTGTGGAGGTGGTCAAATGTGACTTCCACTGCAGTCTGTCCACAATTTCAATCATAGTTCTTAAAAATTTTCAAATAAAAAACCAGAGTTTGTATTCTCAGAGGAAACTGATTAATCTATCTTTGTTTTCTTCTAGTTTTTGCCCTAACCAAACAAAGTCTATGTTCACTCCATTCCCATGGTTAAGACTTAGTGGTAGTGGACCTTGAGGCTTAAATCTTGTTGCTGTGTGGGATAGCTGCCTTCATTCTGTGCCAACTCTCCCTGGGTCACAGACTTAAGTAGACAGATACCAGTCACGTTCTTTTATCCAGGCCAGCTGGCAACCAGTGATCTCAATGTGCTAGGTGTATTGTCTGGGTACCTGGCCACTAGTTCCAAGCCAACCTGAGGAGAAAACATGATAAAATTGAACAAAACCATGAATATGTCCTTCTGACAGTGGGCCTTTTGGTGGGCTATCATAATATTAAAAAGAAAAAAATCTTTGAAGCTTCTGATGTTATATCACACTTGAACGTTAAAACTCATAAATTTAACTCCCATGGGAATAGGTTCTCTATTTGAATAGTGAAACAATTTATTTAAGATGAAAACCCCTTCTGCTTTAATACATTCAGACTGCTATACCAAATTAGCATAGCCTGGGTGGCTTATAACCAACAGAAATAAGTTTCTCACAGTTTAGAGGCTGAGAAGTCTTTGTTCAGGGGACCAACATATTCTGTATGGATCTTGTCTCAGTCCATAGATGTTGCCTTTTCACTGTATCCTTTTACAGTGGAAAGGGTGAGGGTCTCTCTTGGGCCTCTCTTACTGGAACAAAAATTCCATTGCTGAAGACTCTACCCTCCTGATCTAATTACCTCTCAAGGGCCTTATCTCTAAATACCATCTTGGGGGAAATTGAGAAATTGAGAAATTGAGGGGGGCACAAATATTCAGACTATAGCAATTTCTTAGTACAAGTAATCCTACCTCATGGAAGTAGCTCTTTGTGGATGGTCTACTGAACAGTTGTAGGGAAACTCATCTTTACAGTTTTGATACAAAGGCAAGTCCTTAAAAACTATTCTGTTGCAACATGAATAATCACTTCTAATTTCTCAGTCACATTAATCTGAATTTTTGCATATCATTTCCTCAAAGTGAATGGCAATGCAACAAACTGGGGAAAATTATGCTTTATAAATTCCCCTACAAAGTAGAGACACTCAAGCCCAAGGTAAAAAATCTACAAATCTGGACCCAGTGATTCTTCTGCCCTAGAAGCTTTTATGATAAAGCTCTGAGATACCGTACTTAGAGACTACTAGTGTGGCTCAGCGGGCAAGAGGTGGGTGGACAAGACAGTTGGGAGAAATGGCAAGCCTGTCTACATCCTCACACCTATCCACCCTGGGCTTTATCCAGCTTAAGGTGAACAACTACTGAAGGGAAGGTGCAGTCATAAAAAAGCAGTAATACATGATAAATGGGAGAAACAACACGGGGCTCCATTCCCTATGATTTACATGTTTGATTAAGGAGAGCTTTAGGCTTATTGTTAACACTTAGGGAGACACAGCATTCATTGGTTTATTCACTCAATAAACACACCAAATACTGAACTACTACTTAAGAGGCACTGTGGTGAATGCTCAGGATGGAAACATGAACTGGACAAAGCTCACAAGCTCAAGCTGCTTATAGTCTGGTATAATAGAGAGAAAAGGAAATGAGAACAAAAATCAAAATTGTAAAAGCTTGTCGCAACACACTGTGAAAAAGACTACAGAGTAGAAAGGTGGGACAAACATCTTTTGTCTGGATAGGAGCCGTATAGTGTGGTTGTCTTAGCTTTGTTGACATCAGCTAGGTCTTAAACAATAATAAGAAATTCATCAGAAAGAATGATAAGATAAAATTCTAAGCAGGTGGAGTGATCAGTGGAAAGACCCAAGGGTGTTAAATATCATAGATCACTCAGGCAACATCAGGGATTTCAGATGGCTAAAGGTACTGAAGACAGGGCAGGAAGCCAGGCTGTGAAGACACCTGAACACTGTGCAAAAGAATTTAGAGTCCCCATACGCTTGGGGAGCCAAGACTGAGATGAAGAAGATAGATTAGAAGAATTCCAGACAGAAAGCAGGGAGACAAAATGGAAAGTTATCCCCCAAATGCAAGGCAAAGACTGTACTATGGCAGCAACCATGTGAATGGAGAAGATAAGAAAAGGTGGAGCCAAGTTTATGAGGCTGAATCATGATAAGACTTAAGGATAGAGGAGGAACTGAGTCTAGAATGACTTCTGGGTTCCTGGGTGCTAGAAGAGGATGAAATAGGGGGAGCAGTTTTAAGGAGGGAATGTTGGATGATGAGCTAAATATGGATGTTATAAGGTTGAGCTTCCTGTTGCACATTCAAGTTTAAAGTGCAGGAGACAGAATGATGGGGAATAAATATATCTAGGGATCACCAGGTTGTTAAAATTGAGAGAACAAATGAGATCACCCCACGGAGAGCATGTGGAATGGGAAGGAAGATGCAGAGGGTCAAGGCTGACGGTGGTGATGGGTAGAGAATCACCTCTTCCATAACTGAGCATAGCCTCAGTCCTGAGGACTATTGGATATGCTTTTTATTTAGAAAAGAGTATAGTGGAAAAGTGCAATAGCAATGAGAATATTAAAGGAATACTAAAATTGGTAAGACTGCCTAGTAATAAGCATAGTAAATTTTTGCTAAAATTTACTGTATTTTACTATAAGTACTGAATTCTCACTATCTGAATTTAATGCACTTCTTCTGGTTAAAAAGGTTATTTTTCCTTTCTCCTTAAACTTTGTGTGAGAATTGTTGCATGACAAGTAACCTCATTTCCAATTCCAAAATTGTTTTTACTTTTCTTAAAAACTTTGGAACCCAAGGACATATAGAAAAATACTATATAGTAAAAGATAGAGAAGACTTGGATGGGAAACTTAGATGGGAAGGGGGGAGGGGAGAAACATAGAGGAGGGTAAGGGGTAACCTATATGAATAATGCTTATCAAATTGCATATATGAAAATTGTCACAATGAAAAGCATGTCAAAATGAATCACATTATGATGTACATTAAAAATTTCTAATTAAAAAAAAACTGAAAGTGATGTTTCTAAGCAGAGATGCATGAGTATTTTAAAGGCTGTGTTCCATTAGGAAATCGAGTCCATGTCAAACATGCTTTTTGCTAGAATTACTAATACATTATGAAAACTCGCATTTCTTTAACTAGAAAATAAAAGTTCACTTTCCCATAACTTAGATCAGAAAGACTGCTTCTCGTTTGGTGGGGGTTTTCATAGTTGCAGCTTAAATTTGGGATGATGTTTACAAGGCAAGGAAGATGTAGATCCTTCTGCAAAAAGAGGAACTTTCACAATTAGAGAAAACCAAGAGTGCTGACATGAGGGGCTGGGGGAAGATGATGTTACCACAGCGCCTGATGAAGGGAAGTGCAGCCCCTCCAGCCACCTTCCCAGGCTGGATGCTCACATACGCAGGCTTACTAATGCTCTTCATGTGTTTGATCTGACTCCTAAGGCAGGTACCACAAGAAAGAGCAAAATGTCTATCTTTGCTTCTAATATTGAAACCAGCTGTGTTTATTCCTCTCTGACCACCTCTCCTTCTGTCTCCCCCAAGTAGTTTTCACAGACAAAATGTTTTCAGGCCAGATGGGCAAACTTTCAACTTCATGGTGCATGTGACTTATTAGAAAAAGCCTTTTGTAGGCTTGTTTTCAAAAACAGCAAGTACTCAGTAGAAGCTAGGGTGATATATAAAAAGGATGTCCTTCTCTTAGAAGGAGAAACTTCAAAGCAATCCCTGACATCCCAGAATTCACCGCTTTTCCGGTAAATATTATCTGTTTAGGCCAGAAATTTTTAGAGTTTTGGCTGAATTCAAAGATGAAGAGCCTATGTTCGGTCCAGCATTTCTTTTTGTGTTGTGAGCCAGAAAACCTCGTATCAACTCGATATGGATGACATCACAAACTGAGTGCTCAGAGAGAATAGGATAGAAGTTCACTCTGGTTTTCCTTGAAAAACCATCAAGCTAGTGTGGTGTCAGGACTCAGGGGTAGGTGCTGTGGCAATGAAAACAAAGAAGTATGGGTAGGAGGGGTATCTGAGAATCAAGAGTATTCTCTGAAAATTAACAGGGCAAGGGACTTGTAGAAAGGAAAGTTTAAAGTATCTGATACACAACTTTTAAGGTCATGAGAAATACTATGAAATAATTGCTGCATTTATTATAAATAATTTACATGAATTTGTTAGAAAATTTATATTAAGAAACCATACAGTTGTCAGTTTGGGGGAGGTTGGTCTAATTTGTGTCTTCCATCCTCATTCGTAAACTGTCCTTTCTGCACCCAGTCACAGTCCAATATTACCATCTTTCACACACCACAATCTTCCCTCATATGTTTTACAGCAACTAAGTTGGACCACTGAGGTTTTCTGCTGGCTCAGGTTATCTTCTGTTCTATAGAAAATCAACCTCAAACAAAGCCCATTAACATCTTTTTGATGGGGGAACTATATGCTCCATTCATCACTAAAAGCTGCCCCAGTGATATTTCTATCTCTTTACATTTGGTCAGAACAAGAAATTCATGCAAGCTTTTTCCTATATGCAAAACAAAATCCCAAGATTTCTGATACAAAGTAATTCATGAGCCAACCAAAACCTAGGTAGTAAAAAGGCACTGTCTTGAGGAACAAGTGGAGGGAAAACACAAATAGAGCAATGACACTGATTAGAATAACTGAAATTTAATCTGAGTAAAGGATGAGAAGTCAGAAACCCATCCTACTTTTGCCAGTGACGCACTGAGTAGCTGTTCATTTCCTCTTTGTTGGAATCTCCATTGCATAGTTAGAATTATCCATTCATCTATCTAGGATACACAGTTATATGTTTTATGAAGTCAAATGTATATTCATACCAAGTTTTATGTTTGTATGAAAAACAGCCATTTCCAAATATCCATTCCTTAGGAGAAAACTAAGTCTCCAAACTTCTTAGTGTTTAAGGAGTAGGGTCATCTGGTAATTAGAGGTCCAATAATGGTCTTTTGCTCAGCACTGAGCTTCCTAAGCCTGGTGAATTTTTTTTCCAGCTAAGAAAGTCTGGCTAGTAGGTCCAAATTGACTTTCATAGACATCAATACTTGATATATTCACTGTGGGTACAGAATTTAGTCATCAGAAACTCAATTTCAGTCAGTTGAGCCAATGGGGATGATGGTTTATTCAATGGACCCGTGGGATCCAAAGTCATCTGAGAACTGATCAAGCAGAAAATAAATGAAAAGAGAGCTGGCCTAGTTTGAGAACTAAGTCCATTCATCTACTGAAGTTTTCCTTTCCCATCCAGCAGCCTCCTACAGACCAAGTGCTTACTGAGCTCAATTTCAGATCAGAGAAAGCTGGCTATTGCTAAAAGACAGCTCCTGCTAGAACATCTCTTAGAGTGTTCTTCACCACCAAGGGAGACTTCTACATTAAGAACTGAGGCTGGTTGTCCTGAAATAAAAGACACTCTTGTCTCAATAAAGCTGGAGATACTTCTTGTTCCTTGGCTTACATTTTCTGAGCCTATACATAACATACCCTTCTACTGCAGACCAACAGCCCATCAACTACTCAATTGGAAAGGCAGCTGAGGAGTTCATTGCTTTTTTTTTTTCTGATACTTAGGAGTTGAACCCAAGATTTCCACATACTTTGAAAATGCAAGTGCTCTACCACAGTGCTGGACCCCCACCCCAATTTTTATTTTTTGAGTCAGGGTCTCACTAAATTATACCAGCTGCCTCTGGCCTTGAATTTGCAATCCTTCTGCCTCTGCCTCCAAAGTCATTGGAATTATAGGCATGTCCCACCATGCCCAGCAACCTCTCATAACTTTCTTAATATAGCATTTTTTAGGAATCTGTATATAATATTCTAGGACTGTCTGCAGGATTTTAACATATCACTTCTTAAGGTAATCTTCATATTCTGTTGTACCTTCTCAGCTTCTCCTTCTCAGAATAGGTTCCCTTGCCTGTTCTCCAAATTTTAAGGGCATACCTTCTGATCCTGCAACTTCTACAAGGATTATGAGTATATCTGAAGCCAGCCAAAACTTGTCTTAATGTATTACACTCAACTGGGCATTCCTTAAATGAGTTACATTAGGTAATGAGAGAAATCAAACCCACAAAGGCTATGATTCTCTTTAACTCAAAAAAAAATGAATTGTATAGTCCCCAAAGGATGGTTTATGAACCAACTGATTCAAAATCAATGCACCTGATGCCCACACCAAACCCACAAGTTAGAATTTCTTCTGGTAAGATCTAAGAATCCATACTTTTTACTTTCATAGGCATTTCTATTTTCCTAGATAGAACCTCAGCTTTGCCACTACTTAGGGACATACACTGGGGATGTTACTAAACCTCTGTGAGCCTTAGTTTTCTTATCTATAAAATGATTATAATACTTGCCCCTTACAGTTTTTGCAAGGAATAATGAGATAATATGAGGGGGAACTACCTGATGCAAAGTATCTTCCTTAGATATGGTAGCTATCAATAGCAATAATAAAATAAGAATACAAACGAAAATAGCCCTGTGTCTGGAAAAAGAAGGGCCAAACCAAAAGAGACTAAGAACAACGGTGGCCAACATACTAAGGAGCAAGTGCAGCCAAAAGTGCAGATCATACTGTCAGCATAAGAAGCACAACATAAAAGAGAAAAATAAGGATGTCCCAACTAGAGGGAGGAACCTAGCAAAAAGGGATCCAAGGTCCCCAGAAATCCAGGCCAACAGGTAGCAAGGAAGTAGGTATCTAAACAGTGGGGACTAAGATATAACAAAGGACCATATTCTGAGCAGGTCCCAAAGACAAAAGCTTAGTTACAAAGAATGCAAGAGAAACCCAGAATTCAAAACCCAAGAGGGTAGGCCCTAGAGCTCCTCAAATCCTTTCAGGGAGCTCCACGATAAGTCATTGTTATAAATTGGTTTGATGCAAACAAAAGTCACACTGGGATCATAGCAACAGTGGGACTGGATGAACCCAGGTGGAAAGCCATTGCTGTCATTATCATGAAAAGGCATTCAGCATAGAAAAGTACCTCATTTGAACAAGTCAAGTAAGAAACTATGTGGGTGAGGTAGAGGCTAGACAATGGGTGGTGGTTGATGTTGTTATGTGCTGTTGAGTTCGTCAGACTTATAGTGAGCCTCACAGGGTTTTCAATGCTGATTGTATCAGGATTGCCACATCCTTCTCCCATTTTTGCAGTGCTGGGGATTGTATTTAGGGCCCCAGAGAACACAGAGCAGTGGTATACCAACTGAGCTAAGCCCTAGCCTCAGAAAATGTGTAGAATGATATAATACAAGCCTTCTCCTTCCCCTGTTAAAAGAGCCATAAAGCATTTCTTTCTTTCTTTTTAATTTTTTTTATTATTCAATATTTTTAATGTACACACTAATGCGATTAATTCTGACAAGCATTTCTTTCTTGATTCTTTCTCTTTCCCCATTATCTGAAGAGATAAAGACCAAAGTCATACCAGTATGTCCTATAAGGAAAAATAGAGAAGAAGCACCAAACTGGCTGGAGGTTGGGCAGGGCTAAGTGATAAATTGGTAGACTTGTATTAGCAGGACAAATTGGGAGACATGAACAAACAGGAGATGGGACCAAAGAATAAGACATCAGGTATGAAGTGAATGTAATTGAGAGTTTGAGGGAAGTGTAGGAGAGTGAGAGACTCCCTCAATTTGGGAGCACTAGAGATGACATGGTTGTCAACTATGTTTAAAGTTGTTTCTTCTCATTTTGAATCATGCAACATTAGCAAATGGAGGTCACAGGTTTCAGTAATTAAGGTAGACTCAACTTTGAGGAGGCAACTCTTCCTCAGTTGTCTTTTCAGTGCCTTCCAACCTGGGCTCAATAGTGACAGAAATAATGCTGGAGATTGCATGATAGAATTTTGTCAGACCGAAGACTCTTCATTGCAAATACATTTTCTCACATACATAAATGGAGACTATACACATGAAATTCACTACATTGAACATACAGGAAAGAAATTGACTATATTTGTGGAAAAAGACAATGGAAAAATCTCAATATAAGAAGTAAGAATAACACCAGATGTTGATTGTGGATCAGATAATCAACTGGTGATATACAGGTTCAAACTGAAAGTGAAGAAAACTAGAATAAGCATACAAGAGCCAAGGTATGACCTTGAGTATATCCCATCTGAGTTCAGAAACCATCTCAAGAACAGATTTGACACATTAGACACAAATAGTTGAAGACTAGATGACTTGTGGCATGATGTCAAAGATATCATTCATGAGGAAAGTAGAAGGTTATTAAAAAGACAAGCAAAAAAGAAAAGACCAAGTTACATGTTGAAAGAGACACTGAAAGTTGCCTTTGAATATTGAGTAGTTAAAGTAAAAGGATGAATGCAACCCCATTTCTCTTTAGTTTATCATTCCCAGCATAGTAGACCATATGATTGTCTGATACAAAATGGCCTATGCAGGTCCATTTTAGCTCACTGATGCCTAGAATGTCAATGTTTATATGCTCCATTTCTCTTTTAACGATTTATAAGTTTCCTAGATTCATACTACGTACATTCCGTGTCCCAATTATTAATGGATGTTTACAGTTGTTTCTCCTCATTTTGAGTATAACCTTGAGTATATCCCATCTGAGTTCAGAGACCACCTCAAAAATAGGTTTAATGCATTAGACACAAATGATAGGAGACCAGAAGAGTTGTGGCATGACATAAAAGATATCATTCAAGAAGAAAGCAAAAAGTTCTTAAAAAGACAAGAAAAAAAGAAAAGACCAAATTACATGTCAAAAGAGACAGTAGAACTTGCCCTTGAATGTCGAGCAGCCAAAGTAAAAGGAAGACATGATGAAGTTAAGGAACTAAACAGAAGATTTCAGAAGGCAGCTCGAGAAGACAAAAACAAATATTATAATGACATGTGCAAGGAGCTGGAGGCAGAAAACCTAAAGGGAAGAACACGCTCTGTGTTTCTCAAGCTTAAGGAAGTGAAGAAAGAATTCAAGCCTCGAGTGGCAGTAGTGAAAGATTCTACAGGGAAAATATTAAATGATGCAGGAACCATCAAAAGAAGATGGGAAGAATACACAGAGTCATTATACAAGAAAGAATTGGTAGATGACCAGCCATTCCAAGAGGTTGCATATGAAGAGGAACCAATGGTGTTGAAGGACAAAGTGGAAGCTGCCTTGAAAGAACTGGTGAAACACAAGGCTCCAGGAATTGATGGGATACCAACAGAGATGTTTCAACAAACAGATGCAGCACTGGAGGTGTTAATGTGTTTGTGCCAACAGGTTTGGAAAACAGCTACCTGGCCAACTGACTGGAAGAAATCCATATTTGTGCCTATTCCCAAAGAAGGGGATCCAGCTGAATGTGCAAACTATCAGACAATATCATTAATATCACACACCAGCAAAATTCTACTAAAGATCATTCAGAAGCGACTACAGCAGTATATAGACAGGGAATTACCAGAAAATCAAGTGGGATTCAGAAGAGGGTGGGGAACCAGGGACATCATTGCTGATGTCAGGTGGATATTAGCTGAAAGCAGAGAATATCAGAAAGATGTCTATCTATGTTTTATTGACTATGCAAAGGCAGTTGATTGTGTGGATCATAACAAATTATGGATAACACTTCGGAAAATGGGAATACCAGAACACCTAATTGTTCTCATGAGAAATCTGTACATGAACCAGGAGGCAGTTGTTGGAATAGAATAAGGAAACACTGAGTGGTTTAAAGCTGAGAAAGGTGTGCGTCAGGGCTGTATACTTTCACCCTATCTCTTCAATTTATACGCTGAGCAAATAATCCGAGAAGCTGGACTTTATGAGGAAGAACACGGCATCAAGATTGGAGGAAGACTCATTAACAACCTGCGTTATGCAGATGACACCACTTTGCTTGCTGAAAATGAAGAGGATTTAAAACATTTACTGATG
>VMDO01000806.1:0-81958 GCA_007922755.1 Pedetes capensis | reverse complement strand
TTAAACATCAACAAAACAAAAATCCTTACCACTGGGTCAGCACGCCACTTCACAATAAATGGAGAAAAGATTGAGGTTGTCCAAGATTTTACTTTGCTTGGCTCTATAATCAACACTCGTGGAAGCAGCAGCCAGGAAATCAAAAGATGCATTGCTCTAGGAAAAGCTGTGGCAAAAGATCTCTTTAGAGTATTGAAAAGCAAAGATGTCACATTGAAGATGAAGGTGCGTCTGACTCATGCCATGGTATTTTCAGTGGCATCATATGGTTGTGAAAGCTGGACATTGAACAAGAGAGACAGAAAAAGAATTTATGCTTTTGAATTGTGGTGCTGGAGACGTCTATTGAATATACCATGGACTGCCAAAAGAACCAACAAATCTGTCCTAGAAGAAGTGCAACCAGAGTGCTCCTTGGAAGCAAGAATGGCCAGACTGCGTCTTACATATTTCGGACATGTAGTCAGGAGAGATCAATCCCTGGAGAAGGACACCATTTTTGCAAGAGTGGCCGGTCAATGCAAGAGAGGAAAATCTTCCACCAGATGGATTGACACAGTGTCTGCAACAATGGGCTTAAACATAAATGAGATCGTTTGCCTGGCACAGAATTGGCAAGTGTTTTGATCTGTTGTACATAGGGTCGCTATGAGTCAGACTCGACTCGACGGCACCTAACAACAACAACAAAGTAAAAGGAAGATATAATGAAGTTAAAGAACTAAACAAAAGATATCAAAGGGCAGCTCAAGAAGACAAAATCAAATATTTTAATGACATGTGCAAAGAGCAGGAGAGAGAAAACCAAAAGGGAAAAACATACTCTGTTTTTCTCAAGTTTAAAGAATTGAAGAAAAATTCAAGCCTCAAGTGGCAAGACTAAAGGATTATAGAGGGAAAATATTAAATGATGCAGGGAAACCTCAAAAGAAGATGGAAGGAATACACAGGGTTATTATACCAAAAAGAATTGGTGGATGATCAACCATTTCAAGAGGATCCATATGATCAGGAACCAAAGGTACTGAAAGAAATGGAAGCTACCTTGAAGGCACTGGTGAAACACAGGGCTCCATAAATTGATGGAATGTCAATATAGATATTTCAACAAACAGATGCAGCACTAGAGGGATCACTTGTTTATGCCAAGAGATTAGGAAAACAGCTACCTGGCCAACTAACTGGAAGAGATCCATATTTGTACCTGTTCCCAAGAAAGGGGATCTAACTGAATGTGGAAATGATAATATCACACACAAATAAAATTTTGCTAAAGATCATTCAAAAGTGACTGCAGCAGTATATTGACAGGGAACTGCCAGAAAGTCTAGCCTGATTCAGAAGGGATGCATCAGCGACAACATTGGTGATGTCAGAAGGATATTGGCTGAAAGCAGAGAACACCAGAAAGATGTCTGTCTGTTTCATTGACTATGCAAAGGCATTTGACTATGTGAATTACAAAAAATTGTGGATAAAATTGCAAAGAATGGGAATACCAGAACATTTAATTGTACTCATAAGGAAATTGTACATGGACCAGGAGGCAATCATTCAAATAGAACATGGAAACATTGCTTGGTTTAAAGTCAGGAAAGGTGTGCATCAGGGCTGTATCCTTTCATTGTATCTCTTCAATCTCTATGCTCAGTGAATAATCCAAGAAGCTGGACTTTATGAAGAAGAATGTGGCATCAGGACAGGAGGAAGACTCATTAACAACTTGCATTATACAGATAACACAACTCTGCTCGCTGAAAGTGAAGAGGATTTGAAACATTTACTGATGAAGATCCAAGAACACAGACTTCAGTATGGATTGCACCTCAACATCAAGAAAACAAAAATCCTTACAACTGGGTCAGTAAGCAACTTCATGATAAATGGAGAGAGGATTGAGGTTGATCAGGATTTTATTTTACTGCTTTTACAGTCAACATCCATGGAAGCAGCAGTATGGAAATCAAGACACATTGATTTCAGAAAAGCTGTTGCAAAAGACCTCCTTAAAGTGTTGAAAAGTAAAGATGTTACATTGAAGTTGAAGGTATGCCTGACTCATGCCATTGTGAGGAAAGCAAAAGGTCTCTTTATATGCTTGTGAAAGAGGAAAAATGGATAAGGGAGAGAGAAGAATTAATGGTTTTGAATTATGGTGCTGGAGACGAATATTGAATATATCATGGACTGCAAAAAGAACCAACAGATCTGTCCTAGAAGAATAACCAGAGTGCTCCTTGGAAGCAAGGATAGCTAGTCTGCATCTTACATATTTTGGACATATAGTCAGGAGAGACCAATCTCTAGAGAAGGACATCATGTTTAGGAAAGTGGCAGGTCAATGAAAAAAAAAAGACAACCTTCAACCAGATGAATTAATACAGTATCTGCAACAATGGTGTTAAACACAAAAATATTGCATGCATGGCACAATGTCAGGTAATTTTTGGTTCCGGTGTACACAGGTTGCTATGGGTCAGACCTGACTCAACAGCACCTAACAATATGTACTAGAAAACTCTCAAATGTTAGCAAGTCTCAAAGAAAAATGGGAATTGCTGCCTGTGTTTTGCTTCTTCAAACACAGTCCTTTGAAACTGGACCACATGGGACCCAGCTGTGTAACAGCTGAAGTTAGTGGGAAGTACACTGCTAGGCACACAGTGTAGCCCTTGCAAGACCTCCTCCCCCTCGTATCTAGAGAGTGAGAGCCAGATTTATGAAAAAGGAGTACAAACATAGGTAGACACAGTTACTGAAACCTATGAAGGCTGTCAAAACCCATCCTTCCCTACCTCAGGCTTCTCCCAGCCTCATTGCACAGCTTTGTCCCTCCCTCACACCATATATCTTTATCCTATTGGCCTGTCAAGCACCTCTCCCTCCTCAGAGTCTTAACCCTCTCTAAGAGAACTATTAGTGCTGCTACAACTCAACCAAAGCCTTCCCAGCCCTGGTCTACTTTGTCCTGCTGGCAATTCCCTGTCTTGGATTCTCACCATTTTGTGCATGCCCCCATCTCTGAAACCCAAGAAAAGTACGGGAGATACCCCTCTCCTCTAGGTCTCATGCCCATAAAGGTAATTCTATCCAATCAATCAATCAGGACGAGTAAGCACTAAAATCTTCCAATAATAGGAGACTCAATTTCAGACCCAAGAGGAAAAAAAATGGAGGAAACCAATGCAGGAAAAAGAGCTAAACTATTCCAGAAACACAGACTAGTTCAATCTGGTGAGTGAAGAAAAAGGGTGCAGGACACACATAGGTCCAGTGTTCTCAGTTGGACCACACACACCAGGTTTGGGGCAATAAGAGTAATTCTAGGTCTCACTCCCTGAGTAAAGGTGCTTTTAATTTCCTGTCCTGTCAAGCTTGGCTCATAATAGAACAGCTTAAATTCTCAGTAGAGAGAATTGGAGAGAATTCTCAGGGAGACCTACACAAGGGACAAGGATGGCAAGGTCTCAGCACCAGAGACTCAAATGGGCAAAGATCAAGGAGTTTCTGTCATAAAGAGGAGCTCTCAGGAGTAGGAAGTAAAGTTAGAATTGAGAGGAAAGACTTAATATTTGTTGAGCATCTCCCAATTGAGGGGGCTGGTAGATGTTTTGCAAATGTCATCCCCCTCAATTCTTACAATACCTTTAGGAAGCAAGGCCTCTATTTTTCAAGCTAGGATAACTAAAGCTCAGTTTCTCCTAAATTGCAGCTAATTCATAGTGGGGCTTAAGGCTGCCTGTCTGCATGTCTGATAATAAAGCATGTTCCCACAGCACAAGTGAGTATGAAGCAGATACCACTGAGCAACAGAAAATCAGCCCTAAAGTGTGCCAAGTTTGAAACCAAACAATGTCTAGGACCTATGTGAAAATAACGTGTGAAGGTGGTGGGTGATGAAATGAATAGAGAGACAAGTGAACTAATATGGGCCAGATGCTCATAAAGTTTGAGGCTGGAGGAGAGCTGAGCCCAAGGTTTCATGGATTGTACCTCCTTTTTTTGTCTATATTTGGAAGTTTCCATAAGACAAAATAAATTCTTATAAATGTGTCATGTGAACAGTCAAGGTAACACACTATTACCCCTATCTTACCAGTCACTACTACACAGGTGTTCTACTGATTGCTATTTATTACTTTCAATTGTAAAATTGAGCATTCCATTTAGTAAAAAAATTTCATACTCTTCTAGGAATTTGCTTCTGTATTGGCTAAGCATACATATTAGCCATAGTTCCATTAAAGGAACATATTCAGGAACTTCTTGTTACATAAAGTAAGAAGCTTAAGAAAGAGCTTTATTGTAATGTTAAGTGATGAAAGCAGGATAAAAAACTACAGCCTGGAATGAACACTGTGGATTTAAATCACAAAATAAAATTTATGCAAGTACATTTTTGGAAGAAGGAAATGCATAAAATAATAACCATGGAATTAATTACCTGGTTTTACAAACTTGATATTAAACATGTATTTGTTTTAGGAGAAGAAATGTACGTTAAAGGAAGGTTTTTAAATGGACTTTAGGAATACAGAACTGAATTTATTAAAATCTTTTGTCTACGGTGCTGGGAAACTTGGATATCTACTTGCAGAAAAATGAAAATAGACCTGCACCTCTCCATATACACTAGAGTTAACTCAAAATGGATAAAAGACCTCAACATAAACCGGAAACTTTAAAATTACTAGATGAAAAGATAGGCCATACACTCCAACATATAGGCATAGGAAAGCATTTCCTTAATAGGACTCCAATTGTTCAAGAAATCACAACAAGAATAGATAAATGGGATTACATGAAATTAAAAACTTCCGTACATCAAAAGAAATAGTCAACAGAGTCAAAGAAGTCCCCACTGAATGGGAAGAAAATCTTTGCATCCTATACATCAGACAGAGGACTAATTTCCAGAATTTACAAAAAACTGAAGACAGCAACTCCCAAGAAAACAAATAACCCAATACACAAGTGGGCAAAGGAATTGAATAGACAGCTCTCAAATGAAGAAACTTGTAAGGCCATGAAACACATTAAAAAATGCTCAATATCCCTAGCCATTAGGGAAATGCAAATCAAAACAACACTGAGATTCCACCTTACTCTAGTACAAAAGACCAAGATCAATAAAAAAAAATAACAACAAATGCTGGCATGGTCGCAGAGAAAAGAGAACCCTCTTACACTGCAGGTGGAGTTGTAAATTGGTTCAACCACTTTGAAAATCAGTATGGAGATACTTCAAAAAACTAAAAATAGATCTACTGTATGACTCAGTTATACCACTATTGGTAATATACCCAAAAGGAGATGAGTCATCATACCACAGAGACACCTGCATCTCCATGTTCACTGCAGCACTTTTCACAACAGCAAGAATATGGAATCAACCAAAGTGCCTGTCAACAGAAGAATGGATAAAAAAACTATGGTACATATACACAATGGAATACTACTCAGGAAACAAAAAAATGAAATATCATTTGCAGCAAAATGGATGGAATTGGAGAACATTATCTTGAGTGAACAAACACAAGCCTAAAAAAGAGAAATAACATGTTCTCACTCATGTGGGAGCTGAATAAAACTTAAAAGAAGAAAAAAATTCTATACGTAAATTGAAACATAATAAAAAGCTCATGTAAACTTAGCATAGAAGGGACAATTTGAGAAGTGGAAAGAAGGAGGGGGGATCTAGCAAAAGGAAGTGATGATGGGAAGGGAAGGAGAGCCAATGAGGAGGCAGGAAGAGGGGAGAGGTCAACCTCAATGTAAACAGCTCAACTTTATCAGTATGGGAAATAATAATAATAATAATAATAATAATAATAATAATAACAATGCCAATAATACCAAAGGATGTCAATTATGCAAACAGACTGCTGAGAATGTAAAAAGATACATCACTATAGAAAAAAGTTTGGACTTAAATCAAAATCAGGATGCATGTATATAGATAAATATTCCCACAAAAAGACATATAAGGAGAAAGGAGATCATTGGTGCAGGGGTGAGGATTCGGGAGGAGGTTCATGAGATGGTAAGGGGGAAGTTATGTGAGCAATGTACAATGAAGTGCATATATGGAAATGTCACAATGAAATACATGTCAGAATGAAACTCATTAAGTTGTACATTAAAATTTTCCAATAAAAAAAGAATGTTTGGTCTATAATATTCTGTCATCATCATTGGGCCAGCAATTGCTTTTTCAGTGGTTAATGACAGGTAATACTAATCTAATAGCTATCATGTGCCAGGCAATGCATAGGTTATTTCTAATCTTTATAGCAATCCTACAGATTGGATGTTTTTAATTCTCACTTGACTGATGAAAAATTACAAGTCAGAGGAGTTAAGAAGCTTGATCAGGGCACAAAGGTTTTCAACTCATCTGCCAACTCTGAAGTCTTTTTTGCTCCATCATTCCTTACCACCTGCTCTTCAGTGTTTGTTTTCTGGACTACAGAAAGGGCACCAGAAGCAGATCTCTAGGAGAGGTGATTTGGAGGTTTATGTCTCTATGTAGTGGGTTTCTTCTGCCCTGTCCTGATTCTTATTGCTCAGTTTTCTGAGTCTGGCCATAATGGTTCTGATTAATCATCAAGACAGCCTAGCTTATTCTTCCTTCCCCCAAACTGACAAACTGAATCCTAACAGTTTGTTCTATGAGTTGATTGCCTCTGATTTACACTGCAACATGACCATTCTCTCAAAATGATAGTTATGCAACAATTGTCTAAGATTTTGTTATGAACCTTTGAAGGGGGAAGTCTTCCCATAAAATGCTGTTTAGGAAAAACAGGCCAAGTTCACCTTTCTGACCCCCTGACAGCAGAAGCCACTGTGGTCATCAGCCCGGTAACCATGATGAAGGACGGAGTATGTGAGGTGGGTTGGGATCTGTAAGGAGCGTAAACACAGACTTGAAGCCAAAACAAGGCCAGAGAGTAAGAAAAGTTTCCAGACAACTGCCTAGGTGGGTGACTGGTGCTGGCAGTCTCTTAAGAAGGCAGGTTGCCAGGTGTAGTGGCTCAGCCTATAATCCCAGCAACTTGGGAGGGAGGCTGAGGCAGGAGGATCACAGGCTCAAGGACAGTGGCAGCCTACACTGCACAACTTAGCAAGACCCTGTCTCAAGATAAAAAATAAAAAATGGGCTAGGGGTGCAGCTTAGTGGTAGAGTACTTGCAAAGTATGTGTGAGGCCCTGAGTTCAACCCTCAGTACCCACCCCCCCCAAAAAAAAGGCAGGTTATGAACTGGTCACTAAGAATGATCTAGTAAGAAAGGCAAGGTCTAGAAATTATAGGCTCAGAGTGGTTGTAAATGACTGTGGAGCCTAAAGCAAGCCTACTTTATTTTCCTACTGGTGAAATGTGGAGACACCTGTTCCTTGTAGCAGCAGGAAGGTTTCTTATTCTATGAAGTATATTGAGCAACCTAATAAATGGCTTTATATACTTTGTACTATTTTACATCAAATTCTCCAAGAAATGGCCAAATCATTTCCCCTGGTGACTAATGCTGCCCACCACACACCAATTCCCCCGTGATAGGTTAACCACTGTGGTGACACAGCTGTGTAAAAGTTGTGTGGCTTTTCATATCTAAACGCCCCCAATGGGGTGCTCAGCTCAATCTTTTCCAGGCAGTTGGAGACTTGGGGGTTAATTAGTAACGAATGATACTTATACTTGGTCTTTTCTTTATTTACACAAATTACAATAGTGAAAAGTCCTTCTACTCTGAACCTGGTGGCCTCCTCAGCTACATCAAGAACAGATAGGGATTGCACTTCAGGGGAAAAAAGCCCAGAAAAGTACTTGGGATCACTTTCTTCATAAAAGTGACACCTAAGAGGTAGAATCACAGAAATAAATCATCTCCATTTGCTAAATAAGAAAAGAAAAACAGGCCTGAGTGAGATGGAAGTTAATTCTAAAGAGTTACTGTTGAGGAAACTGACACCTGATTCTTTGATGATAGACAAAGAATGAAACCTAAGCAAAAAGATGAAAGTAATTCATTGGGCATTGCTGTATAATATGGTCAGCTGCTTCGACCCCGATTGTCTGGCCTCTGAATTCAGTAAGCCATTCCATCTCTGCCCTTTTTAGAGTTCCCAGTGGCCAAACAACACCCATTCACTTTGGGCCATGTAGATTTGACCACCTCACTTAAGATTTGGCTGAAGTTCCAAAGACTAATACTGAAATCCACACTGCCTGGAGATAATTAAAATATAGAAGAAGGAGACTTTCCAGCCTTCAGATATTGTAGTCAAAGTGATTTTTCTGTTTGTAAGGAGCAAGACATTTTATAAAACAGCTTAAATGACTTAAATAATTAGGCCTTGGATATTGGTTCAATTTTACATTTTAATGATCACAAAACTAGGATTTTATATATCAAGATAATTTACTATCAAAAGCATTTAGTCTGTGTGTATATGGTTTAGGGTTATGTGTTTGTTTTCTGTTTTGTTTTTGCTCGCTGTGTTTTTTTATTTTTTTCTTTCTTTCTTTCTCTGTATAAAGGGAAGATGATGGGGGAATACACATAGTATTTTATCAAACCCCAAATGTGAAAAATAGTTCAAGAGACTCCCTTGATGCAACTGCAGCTGGGTTCATTGAAGCCTGATTAAAATGCCAGTAACACATGATCCTGTCCAGAAGTGCTGACTAGTACTGGGCAAAACACATGTCCATTTTGCTGCACAATATTAATAACAATAGGCAGAACATTATCATAAATGTTTTGAGTGAAGCCCCCAACTTCTATTTCAAGATTTAAAAAAAAAAAAATAGCCTGATTTTCCAGGCAGTGGTAACCACAGAGAAGCCAAACTTAATTACAAAAGAAATCAAAGTCAGCAACTGAACATGCTAATGTTACTGGACTCCTCAATCAGTATGACTCAGTCTTTCACTCACTGTTCTCACAATGCTCTAGAATTCTAGCTATGGATACCAAATTAGATAAGGTAATGATCTATGTCCTCAAGGAAGCCAAAGTCTAGTAGGTTAATACACTTAAAATCTTCAACTTAAATTTTCATATGCTTTCTGACTCTCAAAAACACTAATGGAGAAATGAATAATAAATAAATTCCCAATAGGCTAGGCACAGTACTACACACCTGTAACCCCAATGACTTGGGAGGCTGAGGCAGGAGGATCACAAGTTTGAGGCCAGAAGCAGCCTATATAACTTAGCAAAATCCTGTCTCAAGATAAAAAATTTAAAAAGGAATTGAGGGCACAGCTCTGTGGTAGAATGCTTGCAAAGTATGCCCAAGGCCTTAGGTTTAACTCCCCAATACTAGAAAAAAATTAAAACTAAAAAAAAAAAAAAAAAATTCTACACAGAAAGACAACATTAGTGGCTGAATAGAAGGAAATGTAGAGAAGAACTTGTACATAAATCTTTCTGCTGAAGTGTCATAACCATATAGTTAAATAAATAGATAATGGTATCATTCAAAGGTATTTGGTGCCACAATTTATGTGGGATTATTTTTATAGCAATTACAATAGACTTTATTTCTGCCCTAACAATAATAGCTAACATGTTAGTGTTTCCTATATGTCATACAATATCCTGAACACTTTACATATACGAACTTATTTAATCCTCAAATAACCTCACAAAGTAAATTCCATTATTACCCCCATTTTAAAGAAGAAACTGAGAGAGTAGTACTTCTTCCAATATTATTTAGCTAATATGTGAGGGAGCCAGGATTTGAAGTTAGGTAATCTAGTTTTAGAGACTATGTTCTCAGCTACTATGTTATACCACTTTCTTATAAAAATGATTATATTAAAAACAAAGGAACCATATGGAAACATAAACACTACATTTGCTAAATTTGTTTCTTATGAAAATGTTGTTGTTAGGTGCTGAGTCTGGTCCAATTTATAGTGGCCCTATGTGCAACAGGACAAAATATCACCCAACACTATGCCATGCACATGATCTTTTTTTGTTGTTTTTTACACTGAGCCCATTGTTACAGCCACTGTGTTTTCTCATGTTAAGACATGCCACATCAGCATAAGGAGGTTCCAGGGGTTTTACTCGATTCTCATCATTAAGGTAGACTGTTCTTTGAGGAGAAAACTCTCCTTTAGTTGTCTTTTGAATGCGTTCCAGCCTGGGAGGCTCATTTTATGGCACTATATTTGACAGTGCTTCTCTGCTATTCATAGGGTTTTCAAAGGCTAATTTTTTGGGAGTGGGATACTGGGTCCTTCTGCCTAGTCTTTCTTAGTCTGGAAGCTCAGCTGAAACCTGTCCACCATGGGTGGCCCTGCTGGTATCTGAGATACTAGTGGAATAGCTTTCAGCATCCAGCAACACACAAGCCCCCACAGCATGACAAGTGATAGACATGTAGGGGCTCTTGAGAGAATACAGGTAAATAATTCTGAAATTGTTTTACCCTTATGCCAAGGGTAGACTAAATAATTAGACAGCAAACAGTGGGAGTCAGGTTTCTTACTATTGGAGAGGCAACTACAGATGAACAAGAAAAGAGGCCCAGAATGAATATTGTGGAGCTGGATTACAATCAGAGACATCAGTATACACACATAGTTAGCTTAACATGTTGTTCTTGTTGTTCTTGTTGTTGTCAAGTGCCATCAAGTCAGGTTTGACTCATAGTGACCCTACATACAATAGAATGAAACATTCCCCAACACTGTGCTATGTCCAGCACTATGTCAGTGTTCCTTTGCTACTCATAGGGTTTTCAATGGCTGTTGTTTCACAATTGTTTCAGGAGTGGACTGCCAGGTCCTTCACAAAATATATATATATATGTATATATATATATATATATATATATATATATATATGCATAGATATGCATATATATATGCATAGATATGCATATAAATAGATACAGAAATAATACAGAAATTTATTTATTGGGCTAATACTCACACATATAGTTCCTAGCTGTGCCTCCTTACAGAGGGAGTGAGACCCCGGGAGTAATGAGCATACCTATCACCTGGATCTTGGTGTCTAAATACTATTTTCCAACAAAAAGGACTCAGGGTTCCTTGCAGAGGTAGCTGATCTAGGGCTGGGACAAGGAAATATAACATATACATGAAGCATCTTATCATACTAGAAAATAAGGAAGTGCTTTAAAAAAAGAATATTGGCATGTCAAGGGACATGGGAATCAACCTAAAAGAGCTCACAATGACCAAACCTTCAACAATTTAAGCAACAAAATAAATATTTTCTATTACTCAAAGTATAAAATAAACATACATAAGTTCATATTGATATAAATAAATGATTGAATAAACAAACAAATGGAGGAGAAGAGACAAATCTCCCTTATGGATGAATTCTAAATAATGGATGTATGTACTCTCCATCCCAGGAGGTGGAGCTTATCCTTTCCTTCTTTGTTTGGGGATGGGCTAAATTTAGTGACTTACTTCCAAAGAACACAGTAGGGAAGTGGAAAAATAATACCTTCGAAGTGGAAAAATGTGCCTGGCAAATGCTACCTTAAGCAAATGATGAAGATTAACATCCTCAGTGGTAACATATAGCTATCACATACCCTGTCATTTGTTGTTGTTACGTGCACCTATCATTTGTTGTTAGGTTCCATCAAATCAGGTCCGACTCACAGGGTTTTTGATGGCTGATTGTTTCAGGATTGTTTGAGGAATGGGCTTCCACATCCTTCTCCCATTTTTTGATGTGCTAGAGATAGAATTCAGGGCCTCAGAGAGCACAGAGCAGCACTCTACAACTGAGCTAAACCTAGCCCTACGAGAAGCACACTCCACTTCTGTGATTTTCTTCCCAAAACCCATAACCATGATCTATCCATGAGAAAACATCCAACAAACCCAAATTAGGAGATATTGTATAGGATGTCTAGCCAGTACTCCTCAGGACTGTCAAGATCATGAAAAATAAAGACTAAGAAATTGTCACAGACCATTGATGGGAAGACAGACATGATGACCAAACACAACATGGTACCTAGGATTAGATCCTGAAGAAGAAAGAGGACATTAATGGGAAAACTGGTGAAAGACAAATATAACCTGGAGTTTGGTTAATAGTAGTGCACCTATGTTAATTTCCCAGTTTTGACAATGCACCATGGGCATAGAAGATGTGAGCTTTGGAAAAGTTGGTTTACAGTAATTCCCTGTACTATCTTTGCAACTTTTCTGTAAATTTAAACTTATTTCAAAATTAAAACATTTATTTAGGAAATTATTATATTCAAAAATAGACAATATGCAAAATAAATAAAAGAGCAACTACACATCAGGCCAAGGAAAGGAAGCTAGAAATAAAAGTAAAACAATTTTTAGCTTTCTGATAGGACTGTTATTCCTTAATTCTTCATAATGTACTTTGAGGAGAGCACTAAACCCATTCAGGCATTCATCTATAAATGCTTATTGTATCCATGTCATGTGCCAAGCACTGAACTAGGCACTATGGGATGCACTGGTGCACAACATATGGTTCCTGCCTACAAATAACTTCCAATCTGGTTGGAGATAAAGACAAGCCAACACAAAATAAAACACAACATGAAATGTGCTTCCTATGAAGTCATTTCAAGATGGGAGGTACAAAGAGGGTAAGGGGGAAGTTATCTGTGCAATGTACAAAGAAACGCATATATGGAAATGTCACAATGAATTGCATCTCAGAATGAAACACAATAAGTGCCGGGTGTGGTGGCGCATGCCTGTAATCCCAGTGGCTCTAGAGGCAGAGGCGGGAGGATCGCAAGTTCGAGACCAGAGGCAGTCTGCATAACTTAGTGAGACCCTGTCTCAAGAAGTAAAAAAAAAATGGGCGGGGAGCGCAGCTCAGTGGTCCAGCACTTGCAAAACATGCAGGCGTGAGGCCCTGGGTTCAATCCCAGCACCGCAAAGAAAAAGAATGAAACACAATAAGTTGTACATTAAAAGTTTCCAATAATAAAAAAAATTCCAAACCTCAAAGAAAAAAAAAAGATGGGAGATGCATATCTAGGAGAGGGGAATCTGATCAATTCAATGCTAGGGTACTATGTGGGAGAGTCCTCATGGAAGAGTTCATGAGTGCTCTCATGTATCTTATGACCACCATAAGGACCTCCAGTGATGGTAATATTTACCAACCATCTTCTAACAGCCTAAAGTACACTTGGGATATACAAGTTAGAACAATCACCCCTTCTAAACATCCTTTGGCGCTTTCTAGAGCTTAGAATCAAGACAAAACTCCTTATCATATGTGCTGGCTACTTTTATGTGCCAACTTTCATAGGCTACAGCATCAAGTTATTTAACCAATGATCTAGGCATTGCTATGAAGATATTTTACAGATGTACTTAACATCTATAATTAGTGGGTTTCATCCAACAGATGGATGACCTTAAGAGCAAAAATCAAGATTTCCCAGAGAAGAATATGTTCTTTCCTGAAAAAGAAGAAATTCTACCTCAAGATTATAGCATCAACTCTTGCCTAAGTTTCTAGTCTCCCTGCTAGCCTGCCCTACAGACTTCAGACTCGCCAGCTATATTATTTATTTGTATAGTTTATATGATAGGTATCTTCTTCTTGTTAGGTGCCATCAAGTCAGTGTCTGACTCATAGAGACCCTATGTACAACAGACCAAACACTATTGTCGTGCTTCTCTGCTATTCATAGGGTTTTCAAAGGCTGATTGTTTTGGGGGAGTGGGTTTCTGGGTCCTTCTCCCAAGCCTATGGTACCTGGTGTCCCTGGAGGGTCTCTCATCTAAGAACTAACGAGGCCTGACCCTGCTTAGCTTCTAAGATCTGACAGGATTAGATGTCACAGTGGTATGGCTGTGGGTGATATGGATGTTATGTAGTATATATTATATAGTTCTGCTTATATATAAATTGGTTTAATATTTTTAGTTATTATTAATAATTATTACACATACCTATATATCCTACTTGTTCTGTTTCTCTGGAGAATCCTGATTGATACACCATGGTTTCCAGGCTTCATTGAGTCTGGCTTTCATTCTCTTCACCTTCTATTGCACTTTCTACCCTGTTCCTCCTCATTCTCTCTTTCATTTGCACTGGGCTTTCTTCATAATGAATCCCTTCAACTGATACGGTCTCCTCCATCCATGAACAGTTTTCTCTGCCAGGATCACTCATCCTTCTTTTCCTGATTAACACCTACTCCTGCCTTAGCTCTTAGCTCAGTTGTTGCTTCCTTAGGGAAACCTCCTCTGAGCTCCCAATGTCAACACCACTTAGTATAAACTTTCAAAATACCTCACAGCTCTCCTGCATAGCTGGACAAGTTGAAACTTTAGCATACCCAAAATGTAAGTTCCATGAAGGCAGGAATTATGTCTGGTTTGCCTTTATTTTTTTTTTTAATTCTAGTCTCTAGCATAACACTTAGGACATAAAAGTCTCTCAATGAGTATTTGTTCAATGAATGTCAACAAGATGTGATAAGACCAGGAAACAGACCCTCTCCACAGTCACACCTCTGATATTCTTGCCAGGTTGAATCCAGTGGTCCAGTCCTTTTGATGACTCATCAAGTTGAAACTCGAGGTTAAAGAAAACGGAACTCAGGGAGGCAGTCAAACCAGGCAGAAGGAGGGGATTTTACTTGCTGTAGACAGAAATGTCTCTGCAGATGGGCTGAAGGCAGTCACTGTGGCTATAACCTCACATTGACACTGACTTCTTCAAAAATACCACCTGCTTCTCAACCCAAACTGGGGTTTATGTAATGATATTTCCCACTTCTTACCAGCTGCTAAATGGTGAAACTTCAAGAAGTACCTCTTTAAAGTCTTAAATATCAATGCCAGTCTATTGAGAGAAAAAGAAAACAAAAACATGTTCTTACTACATTTCCTTTTACTGAAAAAGAAAGGAAAAAAAATAATAAAACCTAGCCCTGGCTGAATTTTGATTAAATATAGTCAAGTAATTATTACATTTCTCCTTCAGGTTATTTTTATCCTAGCCAGGTGCGGTGGCGCTCACCTGTAATTCCAGCAGCTGGGGAGGTGGAGGAAGGAGGATCGCAAGTTCAAGACCAGAGGCAGTCTGTGTAATTTAGCGAGACCCTGTTTCAAAAACTTAAAAAAAAAAGGGGGGGGGCTGAGGGTGCAGCTCAGTGGTCCAGCACTTGCAGAGCATGCAAGCGTGAGGCTGTGGGTTCAACCCCCAGTACCGAAAAAAATAAAAAAAATTTAAAAATCAGGTTAATTTTATCCTGAGTTATCTGCACTGAAAAAGCAAGTGAAACTCCTAACACAGCAGGGTCAATGAGTCAAATTTTCAAAGCTACAGTTTATTCCTCAAGTCATATATATGGACATTTTAAAACACATCTTCAAATTCTTGGACTTTCTTCCTAGTGAGAGATGGGGTCTACGGCCTCTCCTTTTGAATGTGGGCAGCTCACATCTCACCTACAACCATAAAATCCACTGGAAGTGCTACTGTGTGACTACTACTCTTGGTCATAGATGACAAAGTGGTACTGTCTTGTTCACAGGAATAGTCATGACTGGTGCCCTGAGCCAGCAGTAAGCCTGGCTCCCCTAAGGCTGCTGTACTATAAAGAAGCCATGCCACACGTACAGACCAGGTTAAATTTTAGTCTTCAAGTCCTGTCCTTCAAATCTTCAGGTAGCAGTTTCAGTCTTCAAGTCCTCTTCTCCAGGTGCCAAATACATGTATGAAAATGTTCTCAGATGATTCTACTCCCAGCTCTTCAGTCAACCTCAGCCTTTGAGTCTCCTCAGCTAAGGCCCCAGGCATGGAGGAGAAGAGACTCAAAAGAAGTCAATCCCACTGTGCCCTTTTGGAATTCGTGGCCCCAAAACATATTAAAATAGTTATCACTTTATACAGTTATAGTTGGAGTAGTGTTTGATATATAGCAATAATAACCAGAATCATGTAGGAAAATGAGAATTACTTCATAAGTATCAAATGTCCAACTTTTTCTCCATTAATGGATTTTATCTAAGACAAATTCATCAAATACAATCAAACACATAAACAAATAAAAGCTAGCCTCAGTATTTCCTGAAACACATGGGTTCCAAGCAGGTTTACCTATTGAGGAGGAGAAAATAATTACAGTCATCCTTCTGTATCCATGAGAGATTGGTTCCCAAATTCCTGGATGGTCAAGTCCCTTATATAATATGGTGTAGTGTTTGCATAGAATCTAGAAACATGCTCCCATATATTTTAAATCTGTGTTACTTATAATACCTAGTACAATATAAATGCTATATAAATACTTGTTGCCCTATATTGTTTAGGGAATAATGACAAGGAAAAAAGTCTTTACATATTCAATACAGTTACAAGTTTTTACAAAACACTTTTACTGTGCAATTGGTTGAACCTATAGATACAGAACCCATAGATATGGAGTGCTGACTGTATGTTTGGAGTAGGGAGTGCTCAATCAATATTTGATGGATAAATAAAGGAATCACCCAAAGAGCTATGAAGTGTTTAGGAAAGAACACAACAGAAAGCAAAGGATTATTTTCCAAGAACAACAGCAACTTATTCTCCAGCTCAAAAAATTCAGTTCTACAGATCACTCAGGTATATCTGTGTTCTTTTTCCATCATATTTAACTGTATTATCAACAACCAAGGGGCCAAGAGTATAGCTCAGTGGTATACAGCTTGCACCATAAAAAAAGGCACATGCTAAGAAAATATACTAATATATATAACTGACAGAAAATTGAACTTAGATGACAAACATATTCCATGGAAGAATGATTCAAAATTATTTTGACAAGCTAAAAGTAAGATAAAAATGAGTGACTGGAGTAACATTATCCCAGAGGGCAACTAAAGAGATTGTGCAAGATTCTTAAGAGTCTTTTGGGTGAGGTGTTCAATTCATTCTGAAATATCAGATAGCTATAGGATATGCTAAAAATAGAAATTCATTGTGATGAAATGTGCTTTAGAAGTTTATTTGGATATTTCTTATGTGATGTTTTCAAGGGTGAATAAACAGAACGAACTACGACTACTTAGCGCTTAGGAAATGTTTGCAGTCCTACAACAATGAAAGTAAATGGATATGAGCCAATCTGACTACAGTGGAAAGAAGAGAGGAGCACAGATGATTTTGGTGATATCACCAGGAAGACTTGGGCAGCAGGCTGGACATCAATAGTCCAAGGGAAGGAAGAGTCAAAGAAGACTGAAAGAACTTGAGCAAGTGGTCAGTAGAGCTTATAACAACAGCAAAAATAGGAGAGGCAGTATATTTGGGGAAGAGTTAAACAAGCTCAGAAGCAATCTGTGGACCTCAAGATAGAGCTAGCCAGACATTTAAGTAAAAAGAGTCAATGGATGATGGAAGACCTTGGGTTAAGGTTTAAGAAAGAAGATAGCCCTTGAGAAGTAGATTTGGATATCATTAGCCTGGAAGTGATACCTAAAGAAATGAGTACATTACCATATTATTCTGCTGTAAGACTCTCTATTAGATCTTTAGCCTTTACTGCTTTTTCAGGATAAATTTTTTAAAAACACACTTCTTTTTCATGTATTGAGGTATCTAATTAGTTCTACCATACCACAGTCATTTTATTGATTATATGATAATTAAGAAACAAAATGTAAATTGCCAAAAGAACCTACCTTCGTATTCATTCTCAAAATATTTTGAAATATTCCTCTTACTTTAACTGACAGGATTGGTCACAGAATTCACAGAACCATTTTTAACACTTAAAGAATATCTGGGTGGCCCACTATCACTACCGCTCTACATGTGAATAAATTGTCAGAACACCAAGAGCTTTTGTAGAGCCAAAAAAGCCAAGAATGTACAGTTGAAGATATCAGCTGTGCATATCTAATTCTGGCCAAAATAACTCCCCAGAGTGTCCAGCTGTAGAGAGAGAAAGAAAAAAAGAAAGACAGTAATTCAGTCAGGGAAATCAACAGTGGCTAAAGATACAAGCTGGCCACAGAATACTATCACAGTTGGGTACCAGGAGAGGTACAGCTGCAGCCACTGTGTTTGAGTAACTTGCAGTTACAAAGTGCACATCTGTTCATGACTATCTATCTGAAAGCATACTGGGGGTCAGGGACCCAGTGAAATACAGTGACCTGAAAGTAGAATGAGATAAGATACAGAGAAAACATGTAAGTAATCTGATGGGTTTCACTCAGAAAGAGAAAGTTGAAAGAAAGTGTAGGATGGGGGTCTCCTTAAGTAAAACTATGACTCAGCAAGCGCCATTTTATCTGTCTAAGAAAGTACTTACAAGAAAGCAATGTTTCCTGAGAAGTGTCTTTGTGAGACTATAAAAAGCTTCAATGGATGTGAGGGAGCCCATTTGGAAGAGTGACAGGGGTTGCTAGCAGATGAAGGGTAGCACTGCATGACTTCCCCAGAGATGACCTGGCCTGATCTCAGGTACAGAACTATGATTACTGCCATAAGACACTTCCAGAAAGTGTTGAAACATACTTCCCTTGGCTTCTGTGTGGTCTGCCACATTTCATGTGCTAATTTTCCTCCTACCTCTCCTGGCCTCTTTCAGTTGCTTTCACAGGTTTCTCTTCCTCTGCCTGTTTCTTCAATACAGGAGCTCCTCTGGGCTCCAAACCCTCCTCTCAAACACTCTCCCTGGGTGATTTCATCTGTTCCCTTGGCTTCAGCACCAATCATGTTGATGACTGTTGAATATTTACTCTTGCTCACACCTGGACAGCAACTGTATCTCCTCTTGGGTCTTTTACAAACTCAACTTGCCTAAAATTGAACTCATGACTTTCTCTTAGAGACTCAGGCCTCCTCTAATGTTTCCTATCAGAGATTTCACCTCCATTCACTTCATGTTCCTAAGTTGGCTTCCTGGGAATCTTGTTTTAAATGCTCCTGCACTTGGTCCACACTTGAGTCAACACCAGGGTCCCAAATCCACTGTTCTCCAACCCCAAGGACTCACCACCTCACATTACCACAACAGACATCTGACTTCATTTCATTATCACAATAGCCCTCTGAGTTGTCTTCCTGTCTATGATCTTGACTCCACCCTACTTCATACCCAATCCATTCTCAAGCACTCATTATAAATAAATCTAGTCATCTCACTTCCTCTGCCTAAAACACTTCAGTAGGTTACTATTGCTCTTAGGATAAAGTCTAAATACATTATTATGATTTGCATTATTTGGCCCACCCTACCATTTTGCCCTTTACCTTTGTCTCCCTTCAAATGCTATAATTAATCCATACTGAGGGGACTTTTTTTGTTTTTTAGTTGTTGTTTCGGTTCTATTCCTTGCACCCATTAACTTTTGCCTCAGTTACAGGCTTTTGTAACTGTTGCCTGGCATTCTCTTCTCCTCTTCTATGCCAAACAATGACTAGTCATCCTTCAGGTACCAGTTTAGACAACTGTTTCTCTGACAAGCTTTCTGTAACCAGCTTATTATGGGTTATTCACCCTTCCACTGTGAACTGTTCAGGCATCCTATATTCCTCCCACCTCATCAAATCACATCTTACTGTTAATGTTTATTTATACATCTTTATTTTTAGCGGAAAGCATGTCTGGTTTGTTGGTACTTGTATCTCCAGAACCCAACCCAGTATTGCTATATGTTTAATAAGTAAATGGTTACATGAATAAATGGATTGCAGATCTCTGGTCAGCAGCAGAACCCTACCGGATTTATGTCAAATAACAAATCCCCTCAGAGAGTTAGAAAGATTTCTTAAAGCCCTTCAACAAAAATGAGCCTGATAGCTGCAGCATCTCCAGGACTATTCATTTTCCAAGGTGTGGCCAACAGAAGTCTGGTGAGAGAGTCTCAGCTGCAGCTCAGTGCAAAGCTCATATATAAAGCATAAAGAAATCTCTTCACTCCCAACAAGGGACATCAAGAATTAATGAATCTTTTCTTTGGTATGTGGTGCTTAGGGAGGCAGAAAAAAAAAAAAGTCACAGTCTTCCCAGAATATATTGTTTCTTGTTTTTGTTAGGTGCCATAGAGTTGGTATCCAGTTCATAGCGACCCTACATGCAACAGGTGAAACACTATTATTGTCAGTGCTTCTCTGCTGTTCATAGGATTTTCAATGATGGACTGATTTTTTAGGAGTGGCTTTCTAGGTCCTTCTCCCAAGCCCACAGTATCTGGTGTTCCCAGGCAGTCTCCCATCCAAGTACTAGCCAGGCCAGACCTTGCTTAGCTTCTGAGATCTGACAGGACCAGATGCCACAGGGCTACAACTGCAGGCAGATTATATTAGACTATTCCCTAAATGAAAAAAAAAAAAAAAAAAAAAAAAAAAAAAAAAAAAAAAAAAAAAAAAAAAAAAAAAAAAAAAAAAAAAAAAAAAAAAAAAAAAAAAAATATATATATATATATATATATATATATATATATACATATATACATATATATATATATATACACACACACACACACACACACACACACACACACACATACATATGCTATCTCAGAATCATCTGGAGGGCTTCTGAAAGCACAAACGTCTAAGCCTGACCCCAGAGTTTCTGACTCAGTATGTCTGGGCTGAGGTCATAGAATTTGCATTTCTAACATGTTTCCAGGTGATGCTGCTACTGCTGATCCAGGCACCACAACCTTGAGAACCACTGCCCCAAACATTTGAGTCACTCCTCTTAGTCATACAGACATAAGAAAAGCATGATCCCTGTGTCCTAGGGGAAGGGGGACAGCCCTTGCCCCTCCACTCAGGGGACAAGATCTCAATGCTAGGCAGGAAGTGGGAAAACTTGCATAGGAATTAAAGAACCTCTGGGAAACAAGAAATCAGAAAACCAGAAATCCAACCTCTTCTGTATTGAGGTTGAAGATTACCAGAACCATTCCAATAGCTTGTTGTTGTTGTTAGGTGCCGTTAAGTCAGTGTCCTATTCCTAAGGACCCTACATACAACAGGCAAAACAGTGTTGTTGGTACTTCTCTGCTATCCATAGGGTTTTCGATGGCTGATTGTTTTGGGGGAGTGGGTTGCCGGGTCCTTCTCCCACACCTACAGCACCTGGTGTTCCCAGGTGGTCTCCCCTCCAAGTACTAACCAGGCCCAACCCTGCTTAGCTTCTGAGATCTGACAGGATCAAATTCCACAGTGGTATGGATGATAGCTTAGGACCTTCCAAATTAAAACAACTGTGCAAGAAAAGGACATCAGGGACTTTGTGGTAGAAGTGCCTACCCATCATTCATTCTTCTGAAAACAGCTCCTCATTTTCTCTTTGGAAACTACTATTCTCTAGTTCTCAGTCCTCATGATTCATGTGAGACAGACTTCACCACCTGAGCACAGGGGAGGGATGGAAACTTAGATCTGTCCAATAACTGTGTGCCACACCCAGACCACACTGATTGGTTCAGGGCTGGCACATGACTCAAATTGGACTAATGAGAGTCAGCTCTCACAACTATTGAAACTGTTGGGACAAGGACCCTCCCTTTCCCCTGGGGCTGCCGACAGAAAAAGATGTATGACCAGGGCTTCTGTTGCCTATTGACACCAAGAGAAGAGTGTATGAGAGAATGACACCAGGACCAAAGAATAGTCTGCCCACAGATGAGAAAGCCACACTCCTGACAATATCGTATAGATCCAACAGGATCTGAAGTTAGAATATTCTGATCTTGAGCTGAGTTTTTATCACTTGCAATCAAATTTCTTGACTGAAATAAAAGAGGATTCTACTAGCCAAAGCATGCACTACTCTGGTCTAGGATGCCTAAGTAACAAACTATTCTAGTGGCTTCTCTCCAGATGGACAGAGCTGCCAAGTCTACAGCTGTGCCAGGTCCTCTGGAATTCTACTGATTAAAATTTTTCCTAACAACAGCAAAAAAAAAAAAAAATAAATAAATAAATAAATAAATAAAAAATTGTGAACCAGAGTCTCACTGTGTAGCCCAGATTGGCCTAGAACTTATCCTCCTGTTTCAGCCTCCCAAATGCTGGGATTACAGATGTACACACAAATCATATACTTAGCAGAGCATTTAGCACCATGCCTCACCCCTGTTTACTCACTTTCTTTCCCTCCTGTGTGAGTTCCCTAAATATAAGAACTATGTTCCTTATAATAGTTTCCCTCGTGACCATGCACAGCAGCTGGATCATAGTAAGCATTCAATTTAGCAACTGTTTGCAAACAGCCTTTAAAAGAAAATTAACAAAATGTAACATGATTAGTCTGCATCCAAATAGAATAGAATTTTTAAAAATGACGCAAGGTGATCAAAGTATATGGGAAGTAATACTAAACTAAAACAGGTAGCAACTGTCAAAAGTCAGATAAACCTTCATTCAGCTCTAGAATACTTCTAACTAAATCCCAACTCCCACTAGAAGCTTCACCATTTTTCTCTTATTTGAAAAAGTGTTATAGGGCAGAGGGTGCTAGAGAATGACAACTGAGATGGTGACTCCCACATAAGTCAGCTTCCTCTTCCCTAAATCAGTTTCCAGAAATTCTGCCACATCATGTGATGAGAACCCCCTGGCTTCTAACTTGAAGGAAAATCTCAGAGGTTTTGAGCAAAGACGACAGCAGCCCTCCTTTGGTGTCTTTCAATGATAAATAGTTTCCTGCCAGAGAACTCCCAAACCCTGAATTCATGGAAAAGAATTGCTGCATGAGAAACTGAACCCAACAGGGGTTAGAACCAGTACCCAACACAGCTTTGTCATTCATATCTTCACCTTGTTGCCTCCTAAGGAGTCCACCAGACTCATAAGGCAAAGCTTTAGCCACCAACTGTCCACCCAACAACTGGACAAGAGAAGTGGTCCATCTTTCTGACATCAAGAAACTTGCCCTGGAAGAAAAACAGAAACAGCACAGATGGAGCTGCCTTTTCAAATCCTTGTGGATGTCATGAGATTAGCAGCTTTCCTCTGAGTCTGCCTCAAAGACTTCCTTTACGATTGTTCATATGCTAGCTCAAGGGATAGGCAGTGAAGTTCACTAAAACAAAAACATAACCTCAAACATCCAAAACAGCTGGTGGAAATTGTGACTGTTTCAGAGGAGCTGACTTATCTAGCTGAGTCAAAACAAGTGTGAGTGCTTCAGACAGGCACAAGATCAGAAATAAAATTAGGTGTTTATTGAGTGCTGTCCCTCTTGATTTTTTTTCTCCTTTGCTGGATATGAATCTCTTCCTCAGCTCCATCTTGACAAGGAAGAAAACCATTTGTGATAGGAAAATTGACATTTTGGGAAATTTTTTATAAATTTTTTTTTCTAATTAGAAGAGTATCGTATGTTCTTTATAGGAAATTTAGAAAATGGAGAAAAATGGTAAATCATAAAATAAAAATCATCTATATTCCCACCACTACAGTTTCCATTTTGTTCTTTTTTTAGCTTTAGTTTTTATACATATGCACAAGTTGAATTATATCAGATCTAGATGTAGATATATAGACAAAGGAGATAGATAGCTGTTAAGATGATTGATTTGATCCCCATCTTCCACCTAGTATATTATGACCATTTCACATGTCATTCTTCATATGTATTCTTCTATAGAATTTTTTGTGGCTGGATAATATTGTATTATATGAACAACATAAACTAGTCAATGCCAATTATAGACATTTAGGGCATTTATAATTTTGTGCTATTACCAACAATGCTATGAAGAAAGATTCTTGTTGATAAACCTTTGCTGGTGGACATAGTGAAGAAATTCACTTTTTCTTTCAGGCCTTTGAAATTCAGGATATAAAATGGATGGTAATCAGTATTAAAGAAGTCTAGTTTCTTTCTTCTTGAGAGTTTGTGATAGGTGTCTTTTTTATGTAATTTCAAACTAGTTAGGCAGCTACTGTCAGAAGTACCAGGCCTGCTTGGTTTCATAGAAGCCTTGCTTTCCATCAAGTTAATGGTTTCTTCAGTTTGCAATGCAAAAACATTAAAGTAACTTTTTTAAATGTATAACAAGAAATGAAAGCAAATAAAATAAATAGGAAAGAATCTTGTTAGGAAAAAGAAAATATAAAAATAAAGAGTAATTACATCAAATAAAGCATTAGGCTTGTTGAAACTGGTATACTCAGTACTCTTATCTTCCAGAAAGCTCCAAAATTTAGATAGTTTGTAGCAGGTTTTATAATTGTAGGAGACTAGTTTAAATGTTTCCACTTTCTGCTATTTTCCAATTTAAAAAATGAAACAGTCCTAAGAAGACTCTCTTGTTCCAGATTTACTACCTTGGTTGAACAACAGTTGCTTCTGAATTGGCATACGGCATCCAGTCATTCCCAGTTGGAGGATGAATCATTCCCCCAAATCATTCCAGAATATGGATAACACAGAAGTTTGCCTCCCGCCAAAAGCTCAACAAATGCTGGCAAAATTTAGAAAAATCATTATCATGAAAGCCTACAAGGTTTCAGAGAGCATCTCTAAGTAGTTACTGCACTCTGTGACCTCTGAAAAAAGTGTAAGCAACTCCATGCACACATATAGCCCCTGCCAGTTTCCCTTAAAAGTCTCATTCTCCTCATCACCACTGAGTGAATTAAAAACAGTTGGTCAAGCTCCACTAATCGACAGCTGCTTGCAATTAGATGAAGCATTTAAAGCCATTCTCTTAACTACCTTCCCAACTGCCTAACCATTCAGCATGAGCAATACACCGTGACAATTTGCCAGAATGTTTAACTTATCTCCATCTCTAGTGGTTTCTATACCTTCCTTATTTTCTTCAGTCTTCCCACACACTGTCTGACTCTTCTAGTTCCTCTTGTTAAATTAGGGGAATACAGAGAAGGGATTAGTCGAAACCAGGTCGAGCTGCTTTGTGCTAAGACAGAAAATTCTACCCAAGCAACTATAAAGGCAGAGTAATCTTGATGTTTCTCAAAAAGAAAAGATGCCTTTCCTTTTCTTTCTTTTCTTTTCTTTTTTCCTTGGATTTTTTTTCTTTTTTTCCCCTTTGATTTTGTTGTTTTGCCATTGCTTATTAACAACAAACTGGAACATTCACTATAATTTTTTTCTCTTTTAGGATAATGAGGCAAAGCAAAAATTACTGGGCTTTTATACACAATTTCCAGTTTTCATAACTTAAGTCATTTTAGAGCAAGGAAGAAAATGTTCAGATCAGTTTCTTCAATGTTTCCCTTACAAATGAAAGAGCTGGCCATCAAGAGTCTATTATCATTCCCAATATCACACAAAAAGTGGCCAAACGTGAACTGAATCCAACTCTCCTGGTTCTCAGTCCAGATCTCCTTCTTGGACTCCAGCTGCCTTCTCCACAAAAAAAAAAGAAAAAGAAAGAAAGAAAAGAAAAGAAAAAAAGAAAAGAAAAGAAAGAAAGAAAGAAAAGAAAAGAAAAAAAGAGAAGAAAAGAAAAACACATCTTCCCATCTGGATAACTGCATCAGTTGCCTGATCCAGTGAACACAACTGTACTTTTCTCTGCCTTTTCTTACCAAGAAGCACCCAGCCCTCCAGTCTTGCCCATTTTGGGACTTAAAGTAAAGGAGAAAAAAATGGATGGCTTCTTCTTAGCAATTATTTTTCTCACAATCCCACCTCTCCTACCACCTAAAAACAAACAAACAAACAACAACAACAAAAAACACCCATGCACTTAACCATTTCTAATTATTTTGTTCCATCTCACCCTCTGATGTTTATCACAATCTTACACGCACTTGGCCTATTTTGTTGAACAAGGAGGAAGCAGAAAATGAAAGCAAGGAAGAAAGCAAGGAAGGAAGGAAGGAAGGAAGGAAAGAAGATAGAGAAGGGGGATCAGTAGAAGGGGGCAGTTACACCTTCTCAAGGTTCAAGTAGAATGAGCACTGAGACAGGAGTGGCAGCCCCCAAACCCCAGACCTCCTGTCTACAGAAGGTCTTTTACATTCTTCCTAAAACAAATCCCTACTTCCCTAGACCACTCCTCCCCACAAATTCTAGTCCAATCTTTTAGGCAATCATGGAGTCCTCTATATGAGGCACCCTGAAGACATTATTTCATTTCCTCCTTAAACTCATGTTTCCATTATACTCACCACAGAAGATAGAAGCCTTATATTTACTTATATTTATTATATCTAATATGCTCCTAATATATATGTATGTGCCCCTACCACATAAATGTTTATTTATTCATTATTACATATATAGAGAAAAAAATTGTTTTAATTTTCCTGTGTTCAAAGTGTTAAAAAATATTCTGGTTGGAGTTGCTATTGCATTTATTATAAGCACACAGTTGGTCAACATAACAAATATTTCAAATCTTATAATCATTAAATATATAAAACATTTTGTATTAGAAATGAATATCTTAATGAATCCAATGGCATTTTTATCCCAGTTAATTCATATCTCTATGATTTAATATTAGTGTTAAATTGTGATAGTTTTCAGAATTAACTCTATTCTTAATTTTTACTTTTATAGAGGTAAGTGCTGCAATAGTATTTGTTTCATTCACCTAAAAAAATACAAGAAATGAAGGAGTTTTGTTGCAGAAAAAACATTAAATTCTATTGTGTCCATCCTGGGTAAATACCAAAATGGCAAAGTGATCCACCATCAGAAATTAAATTTTTCAGCTGGGCTCCATGGCATATGCCTATAATCCCAGAACTCAGGAGGCTGAGGCAGGAAGATTGTGAGTTTGAAATCAGAAGCAGCCTGCACAATTTAGTGAGACTCTGTCTTAAGATAAAAAATAAAAAAGGGGCTGGCAGTGCAGCTTAGTGGTAGAGCACCTGCTCAGCATGTACAAGGCCCTGCATTCAACACTCCACTCCCAGTACTGACAGAAGAAAAATTTTAATTTTAGAGCCCTGTCTGCTAACAGTTTAGAGACTGCTTTCATTTTCAGGAAGCCAGTAACTCACTTGAGAATGGATTTTGTTTTTATTCCATGATTAGAGTCATTCATTTGCAACATCAAAGTCAAGATTTTCAGTTATTCCTTGTTTTAATCCTCTAAGGGATTGTTTACCCTAGGATGAGACACCCTAACAAGCTAGGCAGTAAGTATACCTTTCTTTCACACAGAGGTAGGAAAGGTAAGTGGGCATTCCCAAAGTACTATCTCTTAGACAGATACATTTTTAGAGAATAAGGAAGGCAATTCTCTTAAAACTATACATGCCTGCATATCCCTTAAAAAGTCTTCACACACCCCAAGAAGATGTGTATCCCAATTTGAATATCACCAGACTACAGCTACTGCGTGATCTAGTCCCTACCAACTTTCTAATCTCTTTTCAGACCCCTGTATTCTCCATGCTTTCAGCTCCTCTGAGTCACTAGGTATGCTTTTCCTGTTGTGGGTCAACGCTGTTCCCACTGCATTGTATAACTTTCTCAAAGACACTTTCCCTGATCATGCAGTATAGAATGGGTTGCCCAGTTATTATCTTGCCAAGTTCTCTGCTCTTCTCCTTTGTAGTCATCACAATTTGCCACCATATACTTGTTGTTGTTAGGTGCTGTCAAGTCGGTGTCCAACTCATAGCAACCCTACGTACAACAGGCGAAACAGTACTGTCAGTGCTTCTCTGCTATTCATAGGGATTTCAATGGTTATTTGTTTTTTGGGAATGGGCTGCTGGGTCCTTCTCCCAAGCCTACCAGAACTGGTGTTCCGAGGTGGTCTCCCATCAAAGTACTAACCAGGCCCAACTCTGCTTAGCTTCTGACATGTGATGGGATCGGATGCCACAGTGGTATGGCTGCAGGTCATATACTAATTTGTGTTTAAGAAACCCACTAGACCATTGTCTAATATGGTACCCTAACAGCATTTTAGCATTACTTGGGAACTTGTTAGAAACAAATTGCCAGGTCTCACCCCAGACCTGTGAAGAGAAAATCTGAAAGCAGGACCTAGGAATCTGTGTTTTGTTAAGTCTTCTAAGTGTTTCTGATACCACTAAAGTTTAAAAATTACTATATTTGATCATAATTTCCATGAGAACAGACTTTGTCAGGTTTCATCCATATATATTTTTTCATACGTACAAATGTGCATATATGTGTATATACAAGTGTGTATATATGTGTGCATATATATATATGCACACACACACAAATACGTGTGTATGTATGTGTGTGTGTATGTATCTCTCAGACTCTGCCAAGTGGCCAGCACATGAGATGCTCCATACTTGTATATTATTGAATTAACTCAAATAAGACATAAGGTTTCCATTTGGTAAGAAATACATTTATAGACTGACATATTTTATATTATGGAAATATATACACATATAATAAAAAATTTATAAAATACTGCCCTTAATATATATTATATACTTCAAACCTTCTCCATCCTACTCTATTGGTTTCATTTTTTTTCAATGCTGATAAGAGGACCACTAAATTTATTTCACGCTTCCCTAATGGGTCCATGCATAGTTTGAAAAATCTAAGTCATCTAAAGTTACTCTGAAGAAATTGGTGCCCATGCCCCTATTGTTCTTTTAATTGGGAAGTCCCTCCTCTTCTCATTTCCATATACCCAAATCCAATTGATTCTGTAAAGGCCACATCTCATAGTGGATTTCTCAGATGTAAAGATCATATTTACCTCTCCTGCACTCTCACAACATCTTCTTTGTGTCCCACTTACAATTTTTCTTATTTTCTCTTATTAATATAGTGTTTATGTGATATCACTTTTCCTATTAATCTTTCAGAGTAGGATCCATATCTGGTTCATATTCATATCTTTCATAGTATTCAGCACATAATTTCAAATAATATTTCTTAATAAAGTAGAATTTCAAGGAAGGAGCTTTCATTTCATTTATGATTCTTTGGAGAAACATCTTTAAAGGAAATAGTGTTTCAATGAGTGGCTAACAGAGGGAGGGCATGTAAAAGGACAAAGTGTCCATGACAGAAAAGTTTAAGGAATATTCAGGAGATGTTGTATGTATAGTAGAGAAAGTACTGTGAAGTCAAATGGAATTGGGTGACAGAGCACCTCAAATGACCTAGACTTTATACTGCAAGGAGAAGAAAACCACTAGAAGACTATACGGAAAATAGTATAGCTGGTTTTCCGTTTAAAAACTTTTATCTTCAAGGCTGGGGATATAACTCAGTGGTAGAATGCTTGCCTAACATGCATGAAGTCCTGGGCTTGATTCCTAGCTCTGGGAAGAAAAAAAAAAAAAAAAAAAAAGATTACATCTTTGCTGGCAAAATGAAGGAGTGTGGTGGCTATGAAAGTGTAGCACTTAGCTCTCCTGATGCAGGTACCATAGTGAAGTGACCACTTACTATGGGTTGGATCTTCAATGTCCCCCAAGGGCTCGTGTGTTGAAGGCTTGGTATCCAGCTGACAAAACTAGTGGGAAACAGTGGAAACTTCAGGGGTAGTGCCCAGGAGGAAGCACATCATTGAGGGTGTGCCCTTGAAGGGCTGTGGTTAATCTTTATCACCAACTTGATTAGAGTGAGAAGCACCTAGGAGATTAGTAAAGCCTGCCTCTGGGTGTGTCTAACAAGGCATTTCCAGAGAGGATTAACTAAGGGAGGAAGACTTGCCCTGAATCGCATAGGCTGGGGATCCAGATGGAGCCCTCCCCACCATGATGGGATAAAATCTCTGAAATCATGAGCTAAATCTTTCCTCCCTCAAATTGTTTTGTTCAGGTATTTTATCATAATGGCAAAACTAATACAAGGGTATATTGAGACCCCAGCCCCTTCCTCTCTCTTTTTGCTTCCTGGCCACCATGAGATGAACAGCTTCCCTCTACCACATATTTCCACCATGATGTACTTCCTTGCCACAGACCCAAAGGCCATGGGGCCAACCAATCCTGGACTGAAAAACTCTGAAATCATGATCTAAAATAAACATTTCCTCCTTTTAAGTTGTTTATCTCAGGTATCTCAGATTGTTTATCTCAGGGATTTTGTCACGCCAGCAGAATGCTGACTCACACCACCCTAGCTGCTGCCCCTGTGGATCCATTAGTGTTTACGAGGAGGACACATTTTCCCAGCCTCCCCTATCAGTGACAGTAATTCCTCTAACTTTGGCTTAAGGACTCCACATGTGCAACTTGATTAGTATTGCACTAAAGTCTATGGCTGCCTACGCAATCTTCTTTCTTTCTTCCCTTTAGTCAGATCTGTTCAGCAATGTGAAGACAACTCTTGACCATTCCTGCTTCTTCATTTTCATCCTTGGCAGGCATTTCCCCCAATAAATCCCTTGAACTTCTAATCTTGTCATGGCATCAGCTTCTCTGGGAACCTGAACCAAATGTAGTGGGCCAGATAAATTTAAGCAGTAGTAAGCGCCAAAGAGATTAAGATAGGCATATCTGATTCAAGCCTGCAGCGGTACCACTGTAGTATCCAATCTTGGAAGCTAAGCAGTGCCGGGCCTAGTTAGCTCTTGGTTGGGAGACTGCCTAGGAACACCAGGTGCTGTATGCTTGGGAGAAGGACCCAGCAACCCACTCCCAAACAACAATCAGCCATTAAAAACCCTATGAATAGCAGAGAAGCACTGACAATAGTGTTTCGCCTGTTGTACAAAGGATTACTATGAGTCAGACACCAACTCGACAGCACCTAACAATAACAACCTGATTCAAATACACACAATGCCCTTCCTAGAAAAATTCAAAGTAAAATTACCATATGATCTATCAGTTCTTCTGCTAGGCATGTACCCAAAAGAATTTAAAGTAGGGACTTAAACAGATATTTGTACACCCATGTTCACAGTAGCAATATTCACAATAGCCAAAAGGTAGAAACAATCCAAGTGTTCAACAGCAGATGAATGGTTAAACAAAATACAACATACACAAACTATGGAATATTATTAAGTCTTTAAAAAGAAAGGAATTTTAAGGCTAGAGGTGTAACTCAGTGGTAGAATACATGCCTGGCATGCATAAGGTCTGGTGTTTAAAAAGTCCCTAGCACTACAAACCTCTATGTGTCTATCAGCTTGTTATGCTATGGAGGCTTGCATGCTGCTGTAATGCTAGAAGCTATGCCACTGGTATCTCAGATACCAAGAGGGCTACCCATGGTCGACAGGTTTCAGCTGAGCTCCCAGACTAAGACAGACTAGAGAGAAGGACCCAGCAAGCCCATTCCCAAAACAATTAGCCATTGAAAACCCTATGACAGGAATGGAGTAAAGCCCATGGGACCTCCTTTTGCTACTGTGGCATGATTCAAAATCAGAAGAAACATAGTGGCTGCAACAATGGTTCAAACATTAAAAAGATTGTGCGCATGGCACAGTGTTGGGAAGTGTTTCATTCTGTTGTACATAGGGTCACTATGAGTCAGATCCAACTACACAGCAACCAACAATAACAACAGTAATACAAAAATAACAATTAAAAGGAAGGAAATTCTGACATATATTATAACATAGATGAACATTGAGAACATTATGCTAAGTGAAATAAGCCACTCACAAAAAGACAGATGCTGTGTGACTCCACTTATATGAGGTAACTAGAATAAGAAGGACATGGCAATCCACTCTCAAGGCAAACCCGAAACAATCAGCCCTTGAAAGCCCTATAATGGTCGCTATGAGTCAGGCACGACTCCACAGCACCTAACAACAACAACAGAGTAGTCAAATTCATAGAGACAGAAAGAAAGCAAGGAGGGCATAATGGCGATTTGGTCAGTAGGTATGGAGTTTCAGTTTTGCAAGATAAAAAGTTCTGGAGATCCATTACACTACAACATGAATATACTCAACATTGCTTAACTTTAAACTTAAAAACAGGTAAGATGGTGAGTTTTATGTATATTTTACTGTAATTTAAACATATGTCAGAAAATATATATGTGTTTCTTAATGTATACATAAAGATAATAAACACATTAAAGGCACTCAAACTTACTGAAATTATTGAAACTGAAAGAAGGAAGAGTTAAAGATCTACCCTCTAGGAAAGGATGCAGGTCTTTCTTTAATCAAACTTCATTTCTTTATAGGTATAACTCCAACCAACGTGGGATAACACTAGACAATCTAATCTCCCACAAAACAGAACTTTCACCATGTCACATGCTGCCAGAGAAGTTGGGGCTACAAAATACAAGCAGATGTCAACACTTTCACCTTCCACTTTCTAAATATTGCTGTACAGGCCAAGTTTCATTTCACTTACTGGGCCACTTTCCATGTTGAGGGAGAGGAGATGAAGGAGGGCGGAAGAAAGTGTTAGGATCCAAGTTTCATATCTGCTAAAAGTAAACTGATGTTGCTTACTGCTGAGTTGCAAGAGAAAAGCTTCCCTAAATTAGACAAGAGTTGCTCAGAGGGACATACAGACCTGGGGCTGGCAAATAATTTCTCTAAAGGGCCAGATAGCAAGTATTCTAGACTTTGCAGGTCATACAATCTCTGTTGCAACTCCTTAACACTGCTGTGGTATTTCAAAAATTGCCATCAATAACAAGTAGTGAATGTGCATAGCTGAGTTCCAATAAAACTTTATTTTCAAAAGCAGACAGCAAGCTAGATCTTGCCTATACACTACAAGTTTACTATCTCCTTATATAGAACATTAGGAATTCTTCCCAAAAGAATACTCTCTTCCGGTTTGGATGTGAAAGCACTACCTGCTCTCTGCTATTTTATTTACTCAATACAAAAAAAATACACAAATATAGTTGAAAATGATCAGGTATATTAAACACTACCTTTAATAGGGGAAATTATGATGAAATAAACCTTGGTTTACAGGGAAGAAACCTAAATGATCATCTGACTGCAATATGAAGTTACTTTTATCTACCAGGCCAGCAGTCCTCAAAGTATAGTCCTTGGACCAGTAGCATTAGCATCACCAGAGGACTCATTAAAAATGAAAATTCTCAGGCCTGACCTCAGACCTCCAGATTCAGAATATGTGGGAGTGGGAGCAGCAATCAGTATTTTAACAGGCTCTCCAAAATATTCTGACAAATGGCCTGTGCCTCAAATTCTCCAACAGCAACATAGGAATATTGAAGTCTTGTTATTTTCCCCAGTGGTCACAAAGAGATAGCCAAGGCTGGACTGGGCTGGGATTTAGCTCAGTGGGTAGAGTGCTGTGCTGCAGTCTCTGAGGCCCTGAGTTCAATTCCCAGCACCGCAAAAATGGGAGAAGGGCCTGGCAATCCACTCCCAGGGCAATCCTGAAGCACTCAGCCATTGAAAACCCTAAAAGGGTCACTATGAGTCGGATACCGACTTGACGGCACCTAACAACAACAACAACAACAAAGGCTGGACTGAGATACAAGTAAGGTCATGTTAATGTTTAACTTGTTTAAGTTGAAATACATGCTCTTTTTTTTCCTTTGAATTTGGATCACCTGAATTTAGAAGAAAAGATTGTTTAGTTCTAAATCAAATATGCATTCATAAAAATTTTCTTCAGCTTGATCTGTAAGATGACGAATAGAGTCTTTAGGATGGTAATGATAAAATACAGAATATGTGATGGGGATTAGATCCCAGCTGGGCCAGAACCAGATACACATATCTCCAGTGTGGAATTAGGCAACCTCCAAATCCTGCCCAAGTACCTATTCATATCACTAATTTACATAAAGATAAAAGAGAATCCTAGGAAAAATCTCAAGCCATATCTACAACTAAGAATAAGGTATTAGAGAAGTATCTGGGAGAACTGGTAGGCTAAGAAGGGAATAGAGGTAAAAAGGATGAGAGTGGACCAATAGCTAACATATGCATGCACACACATACATGCCCAAAAATATAATCAACCATAATGGGAAAGTAATCTGACAAAACAGACATGCCACACAGAATGCCCTTCATAGCCTGAGCTCCTGATCAGAGGCTGGTTCTGGTTATGGCATGGCTTGTGGCACATGAACCATTTCCCTCTAGCTCTCCTAGAGGTGTATGAGCACTCCAGGAATGCGCAGTGGCTGGGCTCATTGGGTTTGGGCAGGGACAAAAACCAGGTTCACTCATTTCTATAAAATTGCATGAATCCAAGCAATTCTCCCAAAGCATAACATTCCACCCACTTTGTCAGAGACCACTGAACTTTTTTTTTTTTTTTTTTTTTTTTTTTTTTGCGGTACTGGGGGTTGAACAGAGGGCCTCGCGCCTGCATGCTCTGCCAGTGCTGGACCACTGAGCTGCACCTCAGCCCATTTTTTTTTAGTTTTTGAGACAGGGTCTCGCTAAATTACGCAGAGTGCCTCTGGTCTCGAACTTGTGATCCTCCCGCCTCTGCCTCCCGAGCCGCTGGGATTACAGGCATGCACCACCACGCCCGGCCAGAGACCGCTGAACTCTTGAAGAGAAGTATAAGGATTGCCAGCTCTTGGTAGCACAGCAGAAGTTAGGGGTGTCACAGGCAGGAGCACCAATAGGCACACTTTGAGGATGTCCTCAACACAGGGAAGTCTATGCAAAGTCCTAAAGTTTCCAAGGGATCCTGCTAGAGCTTGGATGCAACAAGATTCTGGTAACCACATAACATAAGTTTATTGTACCCATAAGATGGTAAGACTGAGGGATGTGTTTGATATTTCTTGTGCCACATTATCTCTGCCTCACCATTTGTATTTAAGCCAACAACCACTCCAGCAACTGGATTTGCACAGACTTCAACTAGCCCTACATAGGGTAACACAAAGAGTTGCTCCTCAAGCAAGCCTCTTGCCTCCCACCCCAGGCCTTCTTTGTTCAGTCTGGAAAGAGGAGCAAATAATACCCAGAGGGTAAAGTTTTGGACAAAGGGTTTAGGAACTGATTAATAAAAGTATCCCTCTGTCTTTCCTTCCCACTAAATGGAAATGATTTTCCATTTCATTTGCCTTCTCAGGAAGACCTGAAGGATCAAGTACCAGTTGCCCATAGTTATGGATAACTTGATATTACATGTATGTTTTGTGTCTCCCTCCTTCTGTGCTTTGCAACCCTGTCTATCACTGGTACCTCCCAGATCTCATGCCTTCAGAAATAATTGCACTTAAACCTTTGTTTCAGGCTCTGCTTTTTTAAGACCCAGGCTAAAGCAGGAATGTTTAAGTTTCATGTGATTTAGAAGCAATAGTACATTTGTGGTCAATATAGGATTGAAAACCTTCCAAGACAAACAAATGCTATTGTTTCCCATTTTATATTCTAGTGTAATAAAAGGGCTGAGTTTAGGTCAGTTGGTAGAGTACTGCTCCGCACTCTCCAAAGATCCAGGTTCAATCCCCAGCACAGCAAAAATGGGAGAAAGATGTGGCGATCCACTCCCAAAGAAATCTCAAAACAATCAGCCATTGAAAACCCTATGAGGGTTGCTGTGAGTGTTGCAGGCACCTAAGAACAAGTGTAATAAGTGCAGGCTGGAGTTTAGCTCAGTTGGTAGAGTGCTACTCCTCATTCTCTGAGGACCCAAGAGAAGGACATAGCAATACACTCCCAAAGCAATCCCAAAACAATCAGCCACTGAAAACCCTACTAAGGGTCACTATGAGTCAGACTCAACTTGATGGCAACTAACAACAAGAAGTGTACTAAATCCACTATTTGCCTATAGCAAAGATATAATAATCTTCATCATTTCTCTAGATTCCTAATCTTGCATTTCCAATATACAAAGAACTCTAGCTAATAAATAAATAAATAAATAAATAAATAAATAAATAAATACAGGAGCTAAGTATGTAACCTAGGCTGTCCTTGAACTTGCAATCCTCCTGTCTCAGCCTCCAGAGTGCTGGGAGTACAGTCTTTTTTTTTTAATTGGTAATTTTTAATATACAACTTAATGGGTCTCATCATGACATTTCCAATATATGGAAATTTCATTGTACATCGGTCATTTTGAGAACTATAGCCTTGTACCACCACACCTGGCTGTAGCAATTTTTAAGAAAACAGATATGATCACATGCCAGGATTCTAAGAATTCATTAAACAATATTCCAGTGATATGAAACAGCAATATGGAACAAGTTGAAAAGCAGGCTCAAGATAGATTATAGTAAGAAAGAAGACATAAATACTATAAGACATAAATACTATATGTCTTAGTTTTGGCAATGACAATGAACAACTGAAGACCTATTTTCTACAGATATAATGATAAGCCATTGTTTTCTAAAACCTGAGGGTTGTGGGGAAGGTCTTGGCAGTTAATTTCCCATTCTATTCTGTCCCTTGCCCCTCCACTCCTAATGTCCCCCTAAGGACTTCTGCTTCTCTGAACTGGTGGTGGCTGCTTTATTCTTTTTCCTATTTCAGACTTTAACACCAAACTCCAAAGATCATTCAGGCACATTTTGCAGGCAGAATCCAAGGACAATACTTTTATTAAGGAGAAGAAAATAAATGCAGCTATAATTTCTCAAAGCAACCTAAAAACTAAATCCCTAATTCTGGATGTTAAAAAATTCTTAGAATATGGAGGATTAAGGATGAGAAGAAATTCCCATTTCAGATACTTTTTAATCTTCTAGACCAAAACAGGAAAAGGTATGGATGAATTTTTCTACCATGGCTTTAATTTCATGGACATAAAAGTAAAAGTTGAGGCCAGGCGTGGTGGTACATGCCTATAATCCCAGAACTTGGAAGGATGAGGCAGAAGAATCACAAGTTCCAGGCCAGCCTAGGCTACATAGTGAGAGATTGCCAAAAAAGTAAAAATTTTCTCCCCTCTTCATTACATAGACTGTCTCATAGATCTCCACAAACATATTCCAATAATTCTAGGATCTTACACCTCAACATTTAACCATCTTCTGCTTCAGCCTAAGAACTTCCCAGGTGTGAAATGTTTTAAACATTTTTTAAAATGAGGCTTATATTTCAAAGACAAAGCCTTTAGAATATATTTAAAATATTCCTCAAGATTTTTGTCACCTTTGCCTGTATTCTTAACCCATACAGCTCTGGGGATGGTTTCCCTGTTGGGATAGGCTGACTGTCTTTGGCCTTGAACCACTATGATCATCCTATAAACAAGTATCACTTTGATATTACTTCAATACAAGGATCAATGTGTATACTGCAAGAATGGTTTTGTGGTATTCAAGTTACATGAAAAATTATTCAAAGTCATTTTGTATACCCTTGCAAATATCCCTAAAAGTAAGCCAAGATGCACATAGTTGTACTAGGGCAGAAAAGCTAACTCAATTCATTTTTCCCAACAAACAAAAGTAGTTAAAATAAATAAATTACTTGAATAATCAAAGGACAATATAATTCTGTACTTCTCAGGTTCAGGTGTGGCTATGTTCTGGCTAATAAAATATAAACATTATATTATAACATGTCTTTTTTCCTAAGTTCCTCTACAAATGTAATATGATCCCCATAAAATTTCATCCTCCAGTTTTTGTTGTTGATGATGACATTGTTTGTTTTTCCTGAGGCTAGACAAGTTTACTACACATTGGCTCTTCTGGGACATATCATTAAAGAAGCCTTTCCCCCTTCCTCCTCCTTACTATTAGAAAATGAGATGACTGGAGCTCTAGCCGCCATCTTGGGCCATGACAGGCCTTGCAGATGAATACCTCATGCAAGACAGTGGATGAGAAAGTTAGTAAAGGCTTAAGCACTGATGATGTTAGAACCACCACACTAACCTACCTTTAGCTTTCTTTTACCAAAGGAAAAAAATCTTTTAAAATACGTTAGGGGATGTTGTTGTTGTTGTTAGGTGCCATCGAGCCTTGTCTGACTCATAGCGACCCTTATAGGGTTTTCAATGGTTGATTGTTTCAGGATTGCCTTGGGAGTGGATTGCCACATCCTTCTCCCATTTTTGCGGTGCTGGAAATCGAACTCGGAACCTCAGAGACTGCAGACCAGCACTCTACCAACTGAGCTAAATCCCAGCCCACTTTAGGGGATAGGGGAGGGTAATTCAGTGGTAGAGTGTGTGCTTAGCATGCATAAGACCCTGGACTCAATCCCAGCACCAAAAAAATAATAAAAATTAATAAAAACAAAAAATAATAAATCACATTAAGCTACTTTTTTTCATACTGGGAGACTGGAACTAGGACCTTACTCATTCTAGGCAAATTCTCTGCCACTGAGCTATACGCCCCCGACCCCTTTTTTATTTTTTATTTTGAGACAGGATCTCACTAAGTTGTGCAGGCTGCCTCTGACCTTGAATTTACAATCCTCTTTCCTCAGCATTCCCAGTCACTTGGATTACATGTCAAGGTGCCTAGTAAACTACTCTCTTTTTGTTAATTGCAATTTAACCTAATCCTACCTGATACAGCATACCATTGTCCAGATGGCCCACGGTATTATCTGTGGTTTGAAACGAGTTCATAAATTCTGGTATCTGTCACTGATTTCAAAATGCATTCAAAAGTAATAACAATAACAATAACAAATGGGTATAGGAATAACTAGAGTGGCTAGACAAGTTATAAGGTAAATATAGCAAAATGATAATTATAGAGTATAGATGATATGTATAAAGATATTCAGTATACAATTCCTAAAACATTTCATAATATGATTCTGCAAATCCTATTAGCAAGCCATCACTGCCATTTATTGTTTTTTAATATTCCTAGTAATGAGGAATTTTGTAGCTTTTTTTCTCTCACTAAATAAGTCACTTCTCTTCCTGTTCTATAAATGCTATTGTGGTCTTTGAGTCTTGAAAAATAGAACTCGAAGTACTGCCAATGGGACAAACCGGGTGCAAGCAAAAATTTTAAAGGCCATATAAACAGAAATCCATCTGGAAAGATTTTTTTTTTTTTTCATCACCACAGTAAAAGCTAGAATAGAATTTCCTGATATAGATGTACTGTTTGACTCTGCAAATCCCAATGGGTACAGGAGAGAGGCGTCTTGCTTTTTAAAAGTAACTTTCACCCATAAAACAAAGCAATTAAACTGAGGTCAGCACTAGGAACACCATTTTCTTCCCCTACTGAGATTCCTTTCTCTCTTCTTAACAGTACAAGGACATTTCTAAGGAGATATTATTTCTGTTTGGTCTCCAGATCACCTTGAAGCATTTTTGTTGGGAGAGTAACAATTGTGGTGTTGGCTCTTTTCCATGGATCTGTATTCTAAAAACTAAATTGGAAATGACCACTGAACAATTACTGGCAAGAATGCTAAAGTTTTCAGGGGCCTTGGCAGCAAACTGCCAATACAGAAGAAAATGTCTTTTTCTATTTTCTGAGATGCAGTAAGAATATGAATTAGACCTCCCTAGGACAATGCCAAAACTGATTTGGACTATTGTGCCTACAAAAATAAGTAAATAAATAAACTAGTTGGGACTAAAATGCCTTCAGACAATGGGGCAAATTTAGGTCCTGAGAATTCAACTCTGAATGAATCCAACATTGTATATTTATTATGTTTACTGAATGACTGTAGGAGCAGACACTAAGCTAAATGAAGAATATGAATCCCCATATAATCCTAGAGCATTACTTACCTATGACTTATTACAAAGTTCTACTTCTAAATCGAGATTTTCCAAATTTGATCTCATCTCAGAAAGAATTTTCATACAAAGCCTAGAGAAAATATCTTCAGCTGTGTTTGAATTATTCAAGGATGAAAAAGATGGAAAAGAATATAATTTATATATATTCAATTTCAGTAGAAAATGGCCAATTTCATATAGCGTTCTATAGTGCAGTGTTCTGAAAGAGAAATAAAGGGTGAAGAAGAACAGACATTACAGACATTGTCAATATTAGGCAAAGTTTTAAGCACTTTTACCTGTATTATCACCCCTGACCCTCTCAAAGCCCTATGAGATACAAATTATTATTATCCCCATTTTACAGATGAAGAAACAGAGGCTTAGAAATGCTTGCCCAATACAACCTGCTAGTAAGTGGTGGGGCCAATGCTGAGACCTAAGTATAACTGAGGCCAAAGTTTGGCCTTTTAGCTACCATCTCATACTGCTATGATCTTTGAAAGCCAAGTGCCACACAGAAAACTCAGCAAGGAAAGACAAAGTGGGGTGAAGGGAGAAGGAACCAAAGGAAAGGATAGAGGGAAAGACATCCTGGCTGGGAATATTATAGAAATAGCAGTTAGAAGTTATAGATATTAAATGTATCACATCAAATTTGAATAATTTCCTTGTGGTATGTCTGTGAGCGAGTGTGTGCATGTTTAACTTTTTTTTTATCTTCATTTCTTCACTGTTTTATTTATTCTGTTAACTTTTTGAAATGGGAAAAGAACTTACAGGTTTATAAAATTGCTTAAATATAAACTCTCTTATTCCCCTCTACTTATTCTGCACTTTTCTTCCAAAAATTTGTTGAAAAACCTACTATGTGCCATACCTTGTCTTTTAGGTATTATATATCTACTATTGAAAAAATCAATTTAATTCACTTTTAATCAAATATTTTAACTATTGACACAGAGTAGGAACCAAATGAGCTGCCAGAATATTAAGAGTATACACATGAATACATCAGACAAAACCTCATGTCAATAAAGCAGACTAGATGTCCAGCTAGAGTTATGAATCCACTTCCCTGGACTTTACCAGGAGAGGTATACAGTCACTACCACCATTGATGCCACCTGAGAAGGGACTTTTATGGGAAGGAGAGCAGAAGGAATGTGGGCAGGAACAGGAGTCCCAGTTGAGGGGTGATGAGAAGAATTGAGAAGACTCTGTTCACTTTATTTATGGGCTATTGGCTCCATGAGTTATTTAAAAAGGTTGAAATCTTGACTATCTGGGTCACCACCATGTCTACTGCACTTGGCACTCCACCTGGAATATAGAAGGTACTCAATAAAAAATGATTCAATAGATAAATGACTTAATGAGTTATCAAATGATGAAAAGGCAGTGACCATATTGTCTTTGCTATGTTACATAAAAGGAAGAGCCATTTATTCATAAAATCTATATCCAGTTCATGTACGTCTAGAAATCTCTGACATCTTCAAAATTCTACTATGAATTTATATTTCACAATTACCAAAATAAAAATCACAATCATCTATAAGTCTAATAAACGTTGTAGTCATACATAAGAGATATAGAAAGGCAGTGAGGGAATTATTCACTTCCTTACTTCTAAACCTGTTTGGTTTCATAGAGATTCAGTCACCCTCAACATGTGTCCACCCATAAGGAAACCTTTCTCTTAGAAAGAACACCTTGTTGGTTTCAGTCAAATGACCTCATTGACCACTACCTTCCAAGTATCCTAAATCAAGAAATGATTGTGAAATGTAAGCAACTCTTGTTTGGCTCAAGTCATTTATACCCCAAAGCCCTAACCAAAACAGTCACTGATATTTAGTCCACTCAACAGGAACAAGAAAAGTAAATGTTCTTATCAATTGTACTCATTAATGTCACCTCTTTCTCTTCCCACCTCACCCCAAAGGAGTTTGGGTATAATAGCATCATGGCAGTTTAGTGTTAAAAAGGCGGGGGAGACATGTCAAAATGATGATATATTTTAGTAGTTATTTTTATTCAAGCCTTTTGTGCCTCTCAACATTTTTGCTCCCTGTCTTAACAATATTGCCATTGATAGCAATTGTCCTGGAGCCACACTGTTCACAACTAGAGAGAAGCCAAGGATGACCCAGAGGAATAAAACTCAATGTAAGTCAGAAGAGCATCTGAACAGAACCAAAAGTGGAGAAGGCTGATAGAGAATACAGACCCCTGAGAAAAACTACTGGCTAGGCGAAGATAAAATGAATTATAACAAATTTTAATCTTGATGTGGTGAGGATATGGAGCAAAAATGCCCAAATAAAAATATGAAGAAAACAGTATATAGATGGATAAGAGAGAGGAGACAAAGAGACAAACTAAACTGTCAGAATGACCCAACCTTAGGTTATAAGGGGCGTGGCTGGAGCTGCAGCCATAGAAAAGTCAAGAAAGGACTCACCAGACTCTATCTCTTCAGTGCCTTTTTGTTTAATGAATGCAATGAAAAATGAAAGACTAAAAACAAGAGGACGAGGAAGAGAGGAATAAACGGGGAAGGAAGAAGAAGGAGATATTGAAAAGGAAAAAGAAGAAAAGCACATGTGTAGTAGCTGACAGGATGGTTCTAGATATTTACCCCAAAGGACAAGAAAAGGAGTCATACCAGGGACTCAGGCCTGAGAGTCAGGAAGACTGAACCTGAGCCTGAGCTGTGCCACAGGCTAGACTTGTGAACTGGTGCAATGGTCTCAACCTGTTGGCTTCCTTGTCATAATGAGAAAGTGGCCTCTGACTGTGACTCCAGCCCTCAGGATCATTGAGATTCTGAGGGCCAAAAATATCAGAGATCAAGAAGGATGGGATGAAGAAAAGACAGTAATTAATCTCAAAGGGAAAATTTCACCTTATGAGTTGAAACTAGCAAGCGAGGACTGAGAAAAAAAGTGTATATGATATTTCAAAGCTTTGAAAAAACTGCAAAAACTGTGCCCCAAACTAAGCTACATCTCCAGCCCTTGGTGTTTTGGGACAAGGTTTCACTGTGTAGCTCAGCCTCACCTTGAACTCACAATCCTTCTGCCTCTGCCTCTGCCTCTGCCTCTGAAGTGCTGAGACTACAGATACTAAAGAGGTTCTGTGTTGATGATGGGAGAAACTAGAGTTTGTTGAAGCCAAAGAGGGGAGGAGGTTAAGATGAAAATTTGAGAGAGGAATTTAGAGAAGATGAGTAAGAATGGGATCCAAAGTATAAGTAGATAAAAATGAAAGAACAAGTCAGGCATGGTGGTGCATGCCTGCTATCCCAGCACTTGGAAGATCGAGGCAGGAAGACAGCAACTTCAAGGTCAGCTTAGTCTACATATTAAGACTGTCTCAAACACAAAAAGAAAGAAGAAAAGAAAGAAAGAAGAAAAAGAAGGAAGGTAAGGAAGGAAGGGAGGGAGGAAGGGAAGAAGGGAGGGAGAAAGGGAAGAAGGAGGGAAGGAAGGAAGGAAGGAAGGAAGGCAGGAAGGAAGGAAGGAAGGAGGATTTTTACCTGAGGTGCTAAAAAGGGGATTACTGAAAATTTCTAAGAATTATACTAGGTAAGTACTATGAAGGAAAAAATGAAAGAATAGAGACTATTCACCTAAAACTGAGTCTCTACAAAATTTGAAAAGGATATAGATCTTTGTATTAGTTATCTCTTGCAGCATTACTAATTACTCCAAATTTAGTGGTTTAAAACAAATATTTGCTACTTAATACAGGTTGACAAAGGGCAGCTTAGTTCAGTAGTTCTGACTCAGGATCTCTCATGAGGCTGCAGTCATTATGTCTCTGTGGCACAATTAGTTACTATGTTCAGCCATTAACAGAGAAAGGTTGGTGGTTTAGGGTTTACAGCCATAATGTCCCTAGATTATAGTCATCTGAAGGTTTACCTCCAAGGTGATTAGTTCACATGGCTGGTGGCTGGTGTCCTCAGTTCCTTGCCAATTGTACACTTTCTCACGTCATGGCAGCTCTCTCCTCACACACACACAAGTAAGGAATATAAGAGAATAACACAAATAGAGGCTGCAAACTCTTTCACGACCAAGTCTCTGAAGTGACACTTTGTTGCTTCTACCATAGTCTATTCATTAGTAAGGAGTCTCTTAAATACAGCTCATTCTCAAGGGAAGGGAAATTAGACTTCACCTCTTAAAAGGAGGAATATAAAATAATTTGTGAGCATATTTTAAAACCACTATAGTCTTCAAAGACAATTGATTAGGAGGAGAATTGTCAGTTTAGAAAAAAGTAGCTATGAAACATTCACTATGGGGATATGCTATGGGTCATTGAGAAGAGATTTAAAGGTTCTACCCAAAAAGTTACACGAATGCTATATAACAATAACAAAATGATCTTTTACATAGAGGAAAAATGGTAATATGGACTTATACCATAGTCAGACTAGAAGCTTAGAAAGGAGAGAAAACTAATATTATTAGAGTAAATGCTTTAAAAGACTCTCTTAAAGGCATAAAAAATAAAGGACTATTGCCACACCAGACCCACCAGACATACCTGACCTCTCCAGAGTCAGAGAGGAAACATTAAGGCATGCAGAAGACCTGGCAGATGGCTCTGCTCACTGTAGCCGTCACTGAACTCCAATTTGAGCTCCCATACAAGTGGGTAGGAAAGTTGCTATGCTACTGACCTAAGAGCTCAGCAACACTGAACTATCCCCTGAAAGCAATTAGGAACAAGAATCACATTATTATTGTTTTTATTGTTTTCAATTTCATATCTTTGGTGCTAGTACTATGTTTGGAGAGGAGGGTTATGGAAAGCAAAGAATTCACAAATATCTATTTGATGGAAGAATGGATGGATAGTTAAAATGGAGATACTAGAGTATGTTATTTCCTTTTATGCTCTTTGAATGTTTAGATTTTAATTATTTATTAGTTTTTCTATGTTTTGTGAGACAGTGTCTCACAATATAACCCAGGCTGGCCTTGAACTCACTCCAATCCTCCTGCTTCAACTCCCAAGTGTTGGGATTATAGGCATGTACCACCAGGCCTGGTTTCATTTGTTAGATTCTTTGTATGTTTTTTGGTTTTAGGGTTTTTTTGTTTTGTTTTGATTTTTGGTTTTTTTATTTTGTTTTGTTTTGTTTTGTTTGTTTTTTGTTTTTTGTTTTGTTTTGTTTTGTTTTGCGGTACTGGGGGTTGAACCCAAGGCCTCACGCCTACATGCTTTGCAAGTGCTGGGCCACTGAGCTGTGCCCCCAGCCCATTATTTTTACTTTTTTTGAGACAGGGTCTCGCTAAATTACACAGACTGCCTCTGGTCTTGAACTTGCGATCCTCCCATCTCCGCCTCCAAAGCCACTGGGATTACAGGAGTGCACCACCGCACCGCACCTGGCAGTTTTTTATTTTTTGAAATAGGGTCTCATTGTGTAGCCCAGGCTGTCCTGGAACTTCCTACAAAGACAAGGCTGGCCTTGAATTTGCATCCATCCTCCTGCCTCAGCCTCCTGAGTGCTGGGATTATAAGTGTGTGCCACAAAACCATTCTTCATTTGTAATAAATGTGTATAGTAGAATGCTTGAACATTAGTTTTCAAAAAAGAGGGATCCTGTTATGGGTTAGACCTGCAATGTCTCCCAAAAGCTCATGTGTTGAAAGCTTAGTCCTAACGCAGCAGTGTTCAGAGGTGAGACTTTGGGGAAGAGATTGGATCGTGAGAGGGGCTTTGTTATAAAAGACCTGTGTCTTTGACTCCTGAGGTGAGCATGGGGTAAGCCGCTTTCTTCCAACACATGCTCCCTACTGTGATGTTCTGACTTCCCATGGACCCAGAAACACTAGTGTCTAGTGACCATGGACTGAAAACTTTCTGAAACTGTGAGCCAGAATAAACCATTTTTCCTTTAAGTTGATGTATCTCAGGTATTTTATCACAGCAATGGAAAGCTGACTAAGATAGACTATCTCAATTAATATTCTTTCTTAATTATAAAGGCCTTACTTTAGCTAAAATCTATGTTTTAAAGCTCATGTTTATACACACACACACACACACACACACACACACACATACACACACACACACACACACACAAGCCAGTTAGAAAATAAGCTATTTTTTTCCCACTTACAGATAGCTCAGGTATGCATTTTAACATATAAAAGATATTATTTCTCAGCTCGGTGCCATGACATGTGTTGATAATCCCAGTGACTCAGGAGGTTGAAGCAGGAGAATGGAGAGTTCAAGGTTAGAGGCAGCCTGCATAACATAGTGACACCCTGTCAGAAAATAAAAAATTGAGAAGGGGTTAGGGGTACATCTTACTGGTGGAACACATGCTTAGCATGCATGAAGCCCTGGATTCATCTGACCAATATTGAAATATACATTTTTTTTCTCTTGGCTCATAAAAGTATAAAGCCATATCATCATAAGCATGTATCAAATTTATCAAGTACTTATTATAAATAAATTGAGATATTATGCTGGAAATAAAGGACATATGAATCTATTTATTGACTAAAGGTAATTTTTAAAAACTGGTGGTCAGTCATACATGCAGAAAGTTGTCCAGACACATTGTCAACATAGCTATAACTTTTCTGCACATTTTAGCATATAATGTAAAACAATTTATGTCAAATAAGATTAGGAGCAAACGAGATACTTGTTTATTTTATTATTAACTTTATTGTAACCTTACTGTAATTTAATATCATATTCATTTTTGATACTTACTATACACATGAAAATGTACATTGTATCACATCATGAAATATGACATATATATAATTGGAACGTTGTTGTTGTTGTTGTTGTTGTTGTTGTTAGGTACCATCAAGTAGGGTCCAACTCATAGTGACCATGGAAGGGTAAATATATCAATATGTCAAGTGCTCTTAAGAAAAAAACTCATATTCTACTCTGGATTTTTATAGAAAAAAGATTAAATAATTTTCTTCATTTATACAAATTAACTTCAATAATTTTTAAACAATTGGAAATGAAATATTTTATTCTTTATAGTAGAAGGAGAAAAGGGCTAAAGTTTTAAGAAACTCACAAAAATTCAACTCTTTGATTCTTCTGTGTGATTCTTCAAAGTAGGTAATGATAAAATCAAAGAGAATGTTATGTGCTCACCCATTAATAGGATGCAATGGCATTTGTGACTGTTTTCATAAGTGGGCAATGACTTACTTGAGCTTTTTTAGTAAACATCAGAGATCCTAACACAAATATCAGTGTGCCCCCAGCCCAAATGCAAAATAAATGACTAAATCTATGCCTAAGGCCTACAATGTTAGGAATGATTCAAAGACTTCAATGAATGAAATCACTGGATGATCAGAGGCCCTAGCAGTAGCTAGGGAGAAATTCAACATGCTCCCAGTGTTTGTATCTGGGGAGATCTGTTGGGGAAGGGAGAGGATTACATGCAGAGATATACTGGAATCATCACTTATAGGCTCTCAAGAACCAGTTATGCAAAAGTCTCTTCCCAACTCTCATTCTGTTATGTTGCACTGGGTAGCTTGAAATGGTGAGAGTATTTGGACCACAGTAACTGGCAAAATTTATTTTTTATATATATCAAACATTTTTATTGGAAATTTTTAATGTACACCTTAATGTGATTCATTCTGACATGCTTTTCATTGAGACATTTCCATATATGCATTTTGATGTACATTATTCATATAGGTGCCCCCTTACCCTCTTTTATGCTTCCCCCATCCTACCCTCCTCATCTAAGTCTTCTCTATCATTTACTTGGTAATATTTTTCTATATGTCCTTGGGTTCCAGTTCTGTTTAAGATAGAAACTTTCCTGTACTGAACTTTGTTTTTATCTTTTCAGAATAATCGCATGCATTTTCTAGAACGTTTATATTGACACCATTCTTAGCTTTGTTTTCTCCTTTTATTTTGATCTGACCTTTGAATAGGATTTTTCCTTCTTATAATTTTGATTCAGCTCCCACATATGAGTGAGAACATGTGGTGCTTCTCTTTCTGATCTTGTCTTCGTTCACTTAAAATTATTTTTTCTAATTCCATCCATTTTGTTGCGAATGGCCTTATTTCATTTTTCTTGATTGCTGAGTAGTATTCCATTGTGTATATGTACCATAGTTTTTTATCCATTCTTCTGTTGAAGGGCACTTTGGTTGATTCCATATCCTTGCTATTGTGAAAAATGCTGCATTGAACATGGAGATGCAGGTGTCTCTGTGGTATGATGTCCCTTCTCCCTTTGTGTAAATTCTCAATAGTGTAATAGCTGGTTCATATGGTAGATCTATTTTCAGTTTTTTAAGATACCTCCATACTGATTTCCACAGTGGTTGGACCAATTTACAGCTCTACCAACAATGTAAGAGTGTTCCCTTTTCCCCGCAACCTCGCCAGCATTTGTTGTTATTTGTTTTATTGATCTTGGCCATTCTTACTGGTGTAAGGTGAAATCTCAGCATTGTTTTAATTTGCATTTCCCTAATGGCTAGGGATATTGAGCATTTTTTCATGTGTTTCATGGCTTTACGGACCTCTTCATTTGAGAACTGTCTACTCAGTTCCTTTGCCCATTTGTGTATTGGGTTATTTGTTTTCTTGGGAGTTTTTTTCTTGAGTTCTTTATAAATTCTGGTAATTAGACCTGATGTATAAAACACAAAGATTTTTTCCCCATTCCGTGGGGGTTTCCTTGACTCTGTTAATTGTTTCTTTTGCTGTGCAGAAGCTTTTTAATTTCATGTGATCCCATTTATCTATTCTTGTTGCAATTTCTTGAGCAATCGGAGTCCTATTAAGGAAATACTTTCCTATGCCTATATGATGGAGTGTATTGCCTATCTTGCCTTCTATAAGTTTTAAAGTTTCTGGTTTTATGTTGAAATCTTTTATCCATTTTGAGTTAACTCTCGTGTATATTGAGAGATGTGGGTCAGCTTTCATTTTTCTGCATGTGAATGACCATTTGTTGAAAACGTTGTCCTTTTTCAGTTTACTTGCTTTTCTCCTTTGTCAAAGATCAGGTGGCTATAGGTGTGTTGAGGTATTTCTGGGTCTTCTACTCTGTTCCAGACGTCTTCAAGCCTATTTTTGTGAGTAACTGGCAAATTCTATAAATCAGGCTAACTGTCCATAGAGCCAGCTCTGAACGTTTATGGGCATGCCACTGCTTAATTACAAGTCAATGTATCCTAATAAAAATCAAAATCAGAGGTCAATATAAATGGACTAGAAATCGCATGTAATTGTTCTAACAAGATAAAAACAAAGACCACTACAGGAAAAGTTTCTATCTTAAACAGAAATAGAAGCCAAGGACATATAGAAAAATACTACATAGTAAAAGATAGAGAAGACTTGGATGGGAAACTTAGATGCAAGGGGGGGAGGGGGGAAACATAGGGGAGGGTAAGGGGTAACCTATATGAATAATGTTTATCAAATTGCATATATGAAAATTGTCACAATGAAAAGCATGTCAAAATGAATCACATTATGATGTATATTAAAATTTCTAATAAAAAAAATCAAAATCAAACAAACAAACAAAAACTAGTGAGCAGAGCTCATGCTACAATGGCTGCCAGATCATGGGCCTGGGAATATTACTTTCTTCTAACCCCAACTTTCCAGGTGAAATCAACTCCTTTTTAGTTTGGGGTATAACTACTAATTATTAATCTAAATATCTGGTTCCTTGATTGGTCAGACACCATTGTCAAAACCAATAAAACTTCAATGAATTCAAATTATCTGAGTTTTTAGCATCAGAGAAGCAGAAAAGTAAGTGATGTCATCCCTGCTATTATCTACAACACACAGTATTGCCTACACCTTGCCAAGATCTTTTAACTTGCCCCTTATTACATTTTCTTTCTATTATTCAGTTTTATTGTACCATCTCTTTTCTGCTAGGATTCTGACTAACATAACAGAATTAGAATATCCAGAAAAGCCACCAACCACCACCAAGTTGTTGCCTCCTCTGATGCCTCCAATGTTGTTGTTGTTGTTGTTGTTGTTGTTGTTAGGTGCCATTGAGTCATGTCTGACTCACAGTGACCCTTATAGGGTTTTCAATGGCTGATTGTTTGGGGATTGCCTCGGGAGTGGAAGGCCATGTCCTTCTTCCATTTTTGTGGTGCTGGGTCTCAATCTCAGGACCTCAGAGATAGCAGAGCGGCACTATACCAACTGAGCTAAATCCCAGCTTGGTACCTCCAATACCTCCATCAATTCTGTGCTGTGCAGAATCTTCAGGCTTGTAAGCTCATCTAAAATATTAGCCAAACAACCCCAAGAGCACACTGTACCCATGGTCCACACCCAGTACCATTCCCATGCCCCATGCTCCCTACAAGGAGATCAAAATAGTTAACGTTTTATTTTTCCAAGTTTAGCTTCTTTTGAAACCTGATCTAATTTCTCCATAGAGTTGTACAAAAATATACATGGGCACAATAATTTTTATATTATTTTATGCCCCATATCAAACTCCTATGTTTAAAGTACAAGTTACCAAAAAGAAAGTAAACAAAGCCCTACCCCTGTATAGTATCATCACAAAACCAAAACAGAACAGGTCACAGAGAGCATGCCAACCTCCAAAATGTCAGACATTGAAGTCTAAATTTAAAGGGAGCACTGTGTCCGCATCACTACTTCCATGCAGAACCATCCTTGAAGCCTGAATGATAAGAGCTCCTTTTTTTTTTTTGAGTACTTACTACAGAGCAGATCTTATGCTATGTGCTTTGCCTAGAATATTTCATTGAACACTTTAATCAACTCTATAAAGTAAGTGCTCTATATTAGTATTCCCATTTTATAGATGATAAAATTGAGGCTTACAGGTTATGCTACCATTCCAAGTCCACACAGCAGGTAAGGAATTGGGATTCCAATGCAGTCATACTCATTCCAGCATCCAAGATCCAAACAACTACATCAGAAATCAGGCCAGAGTCAGAGATGGAAAATCTGATGTTTGAGATGACAACTTTAAGAAGAAAAACAAAACTTCTATTTTCCCGTAAAATATTCCTGTTTCCCTTTAAATCTTCAAGGTCACCCACCGGGAGCTGGGAGTTGGGGGGAGGGAGGTTGTTCTCTGGACAGAACATCTTCTTGGCCTCAAACTCTGCTCTGTCTATACCTTGCAAGGCACTCAAGTTCATTCCCTTCCAGAAGCCCCTATTGTCTTGGCTTGATAAAGATTTTGTACTGCTCAAGGCCATAGAGCATTTATTCCTGTTGTTCCTTATAAATGACAAAGGCAAAAATAAGGATTTCAGTGCATTTTTTTTTAACCTACAGCATCAGTCTCCTTTGTGGTATTTCAGGTACGCAACAATTAATAGAAGTTCCAGGGGATGTTCTAACTATAAACTTCTCCCGCTGAATGTAGAGGGAAATAGTCTACTTCACAGAAGGGTAGTTTGTAAAATGCAATTTCAAACTGAGCTAAAAACTCATAACACAGGTAAATCATACTAGAACTTCAAACAGTGGACTAGCCTTTTGGGTTTCTAGAGACTTTATTACATCTATTCCCATCTGCTACATTATGACCCTTTAAGAAAATGGATGTCCTGTTTCATTTTCTACCCAAATCTAAGGGTTAGTTTATTATTCACGTAAGAAGAACTGTTGTAACAAGGTACCATGGACTGGGTGGTCTCACAGTTCTTGACACTAAAATTCCAAGATCCAAGTACTGGTGGGATTAGTTCCTTCTGAAAGCTATGAGAGAAGGACCTGTGCCCTGGCTGATGTATGGCCATCTTCTTCCCTGGTTCTCTTCACATAGCCTTTCCTCCATGGATGTATGTCTCCAAATTTCCTCTTCTTAAAAAGACATCGGCCATACTGAGAGCCCACCCTAATGACCTCATTTTAATCTATACCTTAAAAGATGCTGCCTCCAAATAAAATCCCAGTCCTAGGTACTGGGGGTTTAGGAGTTAAACATACAAATTTTGAGAGAGACATGATTCAGCTCAAAATAATCAATTTTTTACCTGCATCCCATATATTGTACTTTTCAGATCAAACTATCAATACTTAAAGTAGAAAATTCAAAGTAATACTTTTATTTTTGACACATAAAGTCCCTGATGCTTCAAAAATTATAGTTACCCAGCCCAAAATGTACCTACTGAAGCCTTTTAAAAAGTTGCTTTTGCTTTGTTTTCAAAAAGAAGATGACAAGAGGAAGATAAAAAATCTTATTGAGAATGCTTAAGTTCAAAAGTCAGTCCACCTAATAGAGCCTTAGGTCTCAATCTTCAAAAACTACCATCTGGTCATGATGGTATACACCTGTAATTCTAGTGCTAAGAAGACTGATGCAGAAGGATCATAAATTTGAAGCCAGCCAGGGCTATGTAAGGAGTTCAAGGCCAGCTGGGATATACAGCAAAACTCTGTCTCAAAAAAAAAAAAAAAGAAAGAAAAGAAAACAAGACAACTCCAATCTGGATGTACTCATTTTACCACTTCTCTCTAATGCCCATCTGCCTAACTCTGCCTGGTTTTTGTTTGTTTGTTTGTTTGTTTGTTATTATTATTATTACTCTTTTTCAATCCTTACAACATTTTTTCACTGTGGCTTTCTTTCTATATTCTCTAGGATGAATTTTCCCATTGGGTTTTTCTTCCTATATTTATCTTTCCCATGGCTTTAAATGATATTTATGTGGGCAGATTTAGTTGGAAAAAACAAGACAACAAGAACTGTTCACATAACAAGAACTGTTGTAACAAGGTACCATGGACTGGGTGATCTCACAGTTCTTGAGACTAAAATTCCAAGATCCAAGGATTGGCGGGATTGGTTCCTTCTGAAAGCTATGAGAGAAGGACCAATATATATGATACACACCAGCAATAGTAAATGAGCAAAAGAGAGAGAGAGAGAGAGAGAGAGAGAGAGAGAAAGGAGAGACAGAGAAAGAGAGAAAAAGGGGATTTTAATACAAAAAGCCATTTGTTACTGACCTAATTTTCTCATCACTATAACTACGACAAAACACACATTACAAAAATTGGCCAAAACAAAGCTCAGTGTATGTACATGAAATAAATAGAAGTTGGTAGCGTGAGTGCTGTTCCACATTCTTTGAGGACCCAGGTGACTATCCACTCCCAAAGCAATCCCAAAACAATCAGTCACTGAAAACCCTATGAGTGTTGCTATGGGTTGGACCTGACTCAAGGCACCTAACAACAATATAACATGTATTTTATCATATATAACTAGGTGGTTGTCTACAGTCATACCTCCCTGGTGTCTGATCTTGTCAGATCTTGAAAGCTAAGCAGGGTCAGGCCTGGTTAGTACTCGGATGGGAGACAACCTGGGAATATTGGGTGTTGTAGGCTTGGGAGACAGACCCTTCAACCCACTCCCAAAACAATCAGCCATTGATAACCCTATGAACAGCAGAGAAGTACTGACAGTGCCAGTCATGGAGCAGTGTTGGGTAGTGTTTTGTCTGTTGTAAATAGGGTTGTTATGATCAATGGCACCTAACAACAACAACAACAACAACATCTAGATGGCTAGTGATTCAGGAAGACAATTTAATGATTCAACTACTAACTAGTTTATGCAATCTTATAGAAGTCATTCCATATCTATGCCTCAAATTCCTCACTAATAAAATATGAGGACCATCCTAAACACTTATTTCATAGACTTTGTGAGGAAATAAAAAGAAAAAGCTATGTTTTAGAAAAAAAAAGAATTAGCTATTTTTAACTTACAAATGGGCTCTGTATCAAAAGTTCATTGACAAGCTGACCTGGGCATGGTGGTGTACACATGTAATCCCAGCACTTAGGAGGCTGAGGCAGGAGGATAGATTTGAGTACAGAGCCAGCCTAGTCTACATAGAGAGTTCCAGGCCAGCTTGTGCTACACAGTGAGACCTTGTTACACATACACACAAAAAAAAAAGGTCATTGAAACTTGGAATACATTTTCCCAGAGAAATAATGTGACAAAAGGTTGTTGTATATGTAAGCACCTCCATGCAAGCCTAAGGTGAACTACAGTGCTAAATGAGTTCTAGAACTCAATTTATGTTCATATGAAATGCATAGGAAAGTGCATCCATGTTCGGGGTGGGCAGGGGGGCACTGTAATTAGGAAACCTCTGTCTCAGGGACAGGGCACCCCCATTATATGCCTATCTATGGCAGACATGCCTATGCATCACTTACTCGTCCAACTTTCCAAGAAAATCTGTGACAGGCACAAGGGAATCTACAGGCCTATGGGTAGAAGCTTCTTGCAAGTCAAGGACAACAAGGAACTTGCCAGAATCAGGGGGAGGGAAGAAAGAAAGTTGGAATAAAAGGGTTCAGAAAGAAAGGACTGCAAGAAAGTCTTATAGCCACTCATCCAGGGGATCCGATGAAGGCCAGGGACTGGAGCTGCTGTTATGTGGAGCTGCCAGTATACAAACTACACTATAAATCAGGTTAATAGCCACATTTGTAACAAGCAAGCCAGATTTTATATTACTTTTTTCTAGTTTAACAGATACTTTATATGCTCTCAGAGTACCCTTCAAACAACACTAGTGGTACAACTTCATTATCAGGATGAATGATAACTCCTTGTAGCACTGGAGGACAAGTAACAGCTCAGGATTGTCTAGGACATCATAACTGACACTGGAACATCACCAAATATATTCAGGATGAATGAATACATGAAACAACTCTGCAGAGACAGATAATGAAGACAGACATCAGAAAAAGAACATATATGTCCATTTTCACTGAAATATACATGTTACCTTGTAAGTGAAGTTAAATGTTCACCATAGGAGAGATACCATGTTTTTTAAAAAAAGAGACTGCATAGATGTTGATATGAAAAAATACTACTTAAATATGTATACATATATGTATGGGCTGGGATTTAGCTCAGTTGGTAGAGTGCTGCGCTGCAGTCTCTGAGGTCCTGAGTTCAATTCCCAGCACCACAAAAATGGGAGAAGGGCCTGGCAATCCACTCCCAACGCAATCCCGAAACAGTCAGCCATTGAAAACCCTATGAGGGTCACTATGAGTCGGATACCGACTCGAGGGCACCTAACAACAACAACACATACATGTATATATGTTTAAGATATATTAAGTGATAAACGCCTGCAGCCACTGTGGCATCCAATCCTGTCAGGTCTCAGAAGCTAAGCAGATTCAGGCATGGTTAGTACTTGGATAGGATACTTCCTGGGAAAAACAGGTGCTGTAGGCTTGGGAGGAGGACTCAGCAACTGACGCCCAAAACATCAATCCACCATTGAAAACCATATGAATAGCAGATAATAACTATCAGTAGTGTTTTACCTATTGTACATACAGTGGCTATGAGTCAAACACTGCCTTGATGGCACCTAACAACAACTACAATGAAGTGATAAAAGCAAGTATCAAACACTATGTATTTCAAAAAATAGTAGCATTGTTGTTCTTGTTAGGTGCCATCCAGTCGGGTCCAACTCATAGCAACCCTAAGTACAATGGAATGAAATAATCCCAAATTCTGTGCCAGGCACATGATATTATTTATGTTTAAGCCCATTGGTGCAGACACTGTGTCAATCCATCTAGTGGAGGGTTTCCTTTTTTTCATTAGCCTGCCACTCTCCCAAACATGATGTCTTTCTCCAGGGATTGGTCCCTCCTGACTACATGTCCAAATATGTAAGGCACAGTCTAGCCATCCTTGCTTCCAAGGAGCACTATGCTTGCATTTCTTCTAGGACAGATCTGTTGGTTCTTTTGGTAGTCCATGGTATATTCAATAATCATTTCCAGTACCGTAATTCAAAAGCATCTATCTTCTCCTGTCTCCCTTTCCTGTCTCGCCTGTCTAGCTTTCACAACCATGTGAATGTGACTGAAAATACCATGGCATGAGTCAGGCACACCTTCATCCTCAATGTGACATCTTTACTTTTCAATACTTTAAAGAGATCTTTTGCCACAGCTTTTCCCAAAGCAATGTGTCTTGTGATTTCTTGCTGCTGCTTCCACAAGTGTAGAACCGAGTAAAGCAAAATCACGGACAACCTCAATCTTTTCTCTGTTTATTGTGAAGTTGCATACTGACCCAGTTGTAAGGATTTGTGTTTTGCTAATGTTTAGTCACAGTCCATACTGAAAGCTATGTTTTTTGATCTTTATCGGTAAATGTTTCAAATATTCTTCACTTTCAATAAGCAGAGCTGTGTCATCTGCATAACACAGGTTGTTGATGAGTCTTCCTCCATTCTTCATGCCACATTCTTCTTCATAAAATCCAGTGTTTTGCCACTTCCTTCAAAGCAGCTTCCACTTTGTCCTTTAGTACCATTGGTTCCTCATCATATGCAACCTGTTGAAATGGCTTGTCATCCACCAATTCTTTTTTATATAATGACTGTGTATTCCTTCTATCTTCTTTTGATGTTTCCTGCATCATTTAATATATTCCCTGTAGAATCTTTCACTATTGCCACTTGAGGCTTGAATTTTTTACTTCAATTCCTTAAGTTTGAGAAACACAGAGCTTGTTCTTCCATTTTGGTTTTCTGTCTCCAGCTCTTTGCACATGTCATTATATTTGATTTTGTCTCTCGAACTGCCTTTTGAAATCTTCTGTTTAGTTCCTTAACTTTATCATGTCTTCCTTTTACTCTAGATGTTCAAGGGCAAGTTTCCAAGTCTCTTTTGAAATGTAATTTGGTCTTTTCTTTTTTTCCTGTCTTTTTAATAACCTTCTGCTTTCTTCATGAATGATATCACTGATGTCATGCCACAACTCGTCTGGTCTTCAATCAATCATTAGCGTCTAACACATCAAATTTGTTCTTGAGGTGGTCTCTGAACTCAGGTGGGATATACTCAAGGTCATACCTTGGCTCTCGTACACTTGTTCTAATTTTCTTCAGTTTCAGTTTGAACTTGCATATGAGAAGTTGACGATCTGATCCAAAATCAGCGCCTGGTCTTATTCTAACATTTGGTATGGAGATTTTCCATCATTTCTTTCCACAAATGTAGTTCCTGTATGTTCCATCTGGTGAAGTCCATCTGTATAGTCACTGTTTATGTTGGTGACAAAATGTATTTCCTATGAAAAGGTCATTGGTCTGACAAAATTCTATCATGCAATCACCAGCATCTTTTCAATCACCAAGACCATATTTTCCAACTGCTGAGCCCTCTTCTTTGGTTCCAACTTTTGCATTCCAGTCACCAGTAATTATCAGTATGTCCAAATTGCATGCTTGATCTATTTCAGATTGCAGAAGCTGGTAGAAATCTTCCCTATCTTCACTTGTGGATTTAATGGTGGGTGCGTAAATTTGAATAATTGTCATATTAACTGGCCTTCCTTGTAGGCATATGGATGTTATTCTATCACTGACAGTACTGTATATCAGGACAGATCTTGAAATATCTTTTTTGATGATGAATGCAACACCATTTGTCTTTAGTTTTCATTCCCATCATAGTAGACCATATGATTATCTGACTCAAAATGGCCCATGCTAGTCCATTTTAGCTCACTGATGCCTAGAATGTCAATGTTTATGCACTCCATTTCTCTTTTAATGAATTCTAATTTTCCTACATTCATACTACGTACATTCCATGTTCCAATGATGAATGGATATTTATAGTTGTTGCTCCTCATTTTGAGTTGTGCCACATAAGCAAATGGAGGTCCCTGGGGTTTTACTCCATTTCTGTCATTAAAGTACACTTTGAGGAGGCAACTCTTCCCCAGCAGTCTTTTGAGTGCCTTCCAACATGGGAGGCTCATTTTCTGGCACTATATCTGACAGTGTTTATTTGTTATTCATAGGGCTTTCAATAGCTAATTGCTTTGGAAGGTGGTCATCAGGTCCTACTCCCTAATCTTAGTCTGGAAGCTCAGCTGAAATCTGTCCACCACTGGTGACTCTGCTGGTATCTGATATACTGTTGGCATAGCTTTCAGCATCATAGCAACATGCAAGCCCCCAGAGTATGGCAAACTGACAGACATGTGGGGGAATAGTAGCATAGTCCTGCATAAATATATATTCTACAGCTGGTATTGTAGATTAGTGGGACAGCAGTTGCCTAGCATGTACAAGGCCCTTGGTTCAATCCCCAACACTGTCAAAACACACATATGCAAACAGGCATGAGGTGTGATAAAAAAAATACAGTGAATCTTTAATTTTTAAAAAATTTATTATAGTAAGGGACACATTGCCATAGCTGTTGTTGCTAGGTACCTTTGAATCAGGTCCTACTCATAGCAACCCTATGTACAACAAAATGAAGCACTGTCCAACACTGGCATACACATGATCTTTTTATATTTGAGCCCATTGTTGCAGCCACAATGTTTCTTCTCATTTTGAATCATGCCACATCAGCATAAGGAGGTCCCAGGGACTTTACTCCATTCCCATCATTATGGCCCACTCTACTTTGAAGGGGGATGGTAGAGTGCTGCTCTACAGTTTCTGAGGTCCCAAGTTCAATTCCCAGCACCTTAAACATGGGAGAAGGACATGGCAATCCACTCCTGAGGCAATTCCAAAACAATCAGCCATTGAAAACCCTATAAGGTTGCTATGAGTCAGACATGACTTGACAGCACCTAACAACAACAACTACTTTAAAGAAGTAACTCTTCTCCTGTCATTTCTTGAATGTCTTCCAGCTCATTTTCCAGGACTATATTTGACAGTGCTTCTCAGCTATTTATAGGATTTTCAATGACCAATTGTTTTGAGAGTGGGCTGCTGGGTCCTTCTCCCTAGTCTGTCTTAGCCTGGAAGCTGTGCTGGTATCTGAAATACTGATGGCATAGGTTTCAGCATCAGGGCAACATACAAACATCACAGCATGAAAAGGTGACAGATATGTGGGAGACATTGACATTAATTCCCCTCAAAACACTCTTGCCGGCTTTGAACATACTTATCCCAATGTTCTTGCCACTTTCTGAAGCAGCTCAGGAAGTCCTCTTTCACAAGTGTCTTTAGTTTCATGCTCTATCCTGACAATGCTCTGTGTCACCCATTTCTTCTGGTATGGCATTTTCTGTCAAATAAAAACATTATGTTCCCACCCACCTTATTCATTGGATTTGGCACCATGCAACTTCTGGATCTTCTCTAAAGTCAAAATCGACTATGAAAAGTGAACACTTTTTGTTTTGGGGTATTTTGTTTGTTTTATTTTTGACATTGTTTCTCACTGTGTAGCTCAAGCTGGGTTGGGACTTGCTAGGTATACCTGGCCCTAAACTCACATCAATCTTGCATCATTCTCCCAAGTGCTAGGATTACGGGCATACACAACCACGCCCATCAAAGGGAAATGTTTTGAATCAATTCAGGACATGGAGGCAGAGACAATCACAAAAGAGGACTTTCAGAACTGCTTCAAAAAGTGGCAAAAATGATGGGGTAAGAGTGTTCGAAGCCAGAAGGAAATTTTTGAGACAGATTAATGGCAATGTGTCTTTTACTATAATAATTTTTGTTAATTTAAACATTTACCATATCTTGCTGGGCGCGGTGGCACACGCCTGTAATCCCAGTGGCTCAGGAGGTGGAGGCGGGAGGATTGCAAGTTTGAGACCACGGGCAGTCTGCATAACTTAGTGAGACCCTGTCTCAAAAAGTTAAAAAAAAATGGTCTGAGGATGCAGCTCAGTGGTCCAGCACTTGCAGACCATGCAGGCGTGAGGCCCTGGGTTCAATCCCCAGTGCCACAAAAAAAAAAAAAAAAAAAAAAAAAAAAAAAAAAAAAAAAAAAAATTTACCATATCTTTTGATCACATCTCATATACACAGTATATATATATTCTTGATATATAATAGATTTCTAAAAAGACATGAGCTTCTGGGGAATTGGAATTTGAATTGGACAGAATAACAAACTTTACCATTTTATCCTTCTATATTTTAAAAATTTTATCACAAGCAGGAATAACTTTTTTCATTTTTTATTATAGTAAAATATACCTAACATAAAATTTACCACTTGAGCCAGGCACAGTGGCGCACACCTATAATCCCAGCAGCTTGAGAGGCAGAAGCAGGAGGATCGCAAGTTCGAGACCAGGGGCAGTCTGCATAATTTAGCGAGACCATCTCAAAAAAGTGAAAAAAATGGGCTGGGGGTGCAGGTCGGTGGTCCAGCACTTGCAAAGCATGGAAGTGCGAGGCCCTGGGTTCAAGCCCCAGTATTGAAAAGAAAATTACCACTTAAATCATTTTTGAATGTACAGTTTAGTGGGTTTAGGTACATTTACATTGTCATGCAAACATCACTAGTATCCATCTCTGGAACTTTTTTCATCTTCTCAAACTGAAACTCTATACTCATTAAACAATGACTCCTCATTCTTCCATTCCCCTAGAACAATGTCTTTTATAACTTAAGAAATTAACATTAAACATTAAAACTCTTCCTACACAAAATATCCATAATAAATTAACTGATAAATGGGTTATCTTTAGAAGTGATAAACATGCTTAGTCATTTATTGGTAGATACAGTTTGATAATAAAGTCATGCTACAAAGTCAGATTGACAAGCAGGCTTTGTAGGTTCTGTGGAAATAATAATGAGACTCTGTTTCTGAAACAGGAAATTCCATAATACAACATCAGACTCAGTATTTGTCTATTATTAATGTATGCAATTTATTAATCATCTTTGATGGGTTTTTCCCATCTTCTAATTGTCCTGACACCCAATTATTGCTACATCCTTACATAGAGACTTGGAAAGCATCATGCAACTGAAGTATCAGTATGCTAATAAGTCCTAAATGCTTCACTTACCCTTCCCAGGTCCTTTTCCTCCTTCCCTCTTCCTAGGTATACACTACCAATGAGTCTGTTGAGAGGGAAGAGCAGTTTTATTTGCACAATTTTGTGTTAATTTTCTTTGAAAAGAAAGCCTGCATATGACACACACTATATGCATTTGTGCTTGCACCTGTACCACTGTAGCGTCCAATCTCGTCAGACCTCAGAAATTAAGCAAAGTTGGGCCTGGTTAGTACTTGGATGGGAGGCCACCTGGAAATATCAGGTGCTGTAGGCTTGGGAGAAGGACTCAGCAACACACTCCCAAAAAATAATCAGCCATTGAAAACCCTATGAATAGCAGAGAAGCACAACAATAATGTTTTGCCTGTTGTACATAGGGTCACTATGAGTCAGACACTGACTCAGTGGCACCTAACAACAACAACATATGCATTCTGCACATTTTGTGGTACCACCTGAGAAGGGAGGACAAGTCAGAAGCAGGTGAAAGCCAGTTGGGTGGGAGCAAGGCCAGCAGGATTGTGAAAAAGGAAGAGACTTAGGTAGCAAGGGCACTTCCAGGGGCATCTGGGACACACGTCTGGGAGCACCAGTGCTCCTGAGCCAGAGGAGTCAAGATTCAAGATGCAGCTTAGGACCAGAAGAAAGGTAAAGGCAAGAATTTTTGTTTGTTGGTTGGTTTTGTTTTTGCTTTTTTGAAGTGCTGGGGATTGAATGAACCCAGGACCTCTCACATGCTAAACATATACTCTACCACTGAACTATAACCCCTGTCCAGAAAAACCTATGAAATGCCTGTTCCTGTTAGCCATCACTAAATAGAACTGGACTACATTCTACCCTTGAAGAATATAATTAAAAGCCAAATGGAAAGTAAAAGCTTGGAAAGCCCCTTGAAAGGACATATACTTCACGCTCTACCTTCAGGCAGGATATGGAAAGTTGTCAAGAAGTTCACAGGAGAGTGGCTTTAGCAATCATGGGGGGATATTTGTTGTTTCCCAGCATTCATTCCTGCTTCTTTTGGTAACAGCACATCTATTTCCTTTTGAGAAAGTATCTTAAGTCTATTATATGTAGGTTCAGTGGGATTCTTATTCAAGGTTCTCAGCTTGTTTCTCTGACAGAAGGAGTGGTCATGTGACCCAAACCAAGCCAATCAGACTTTCTCTACAGCCTTGACTACAAGTGACACAGGGTAAGGAAAAGTTGAAACACTGGTTGATTTCAGCAGTGGAAGACTCATAAAACCATAGGTTCATTCCAATTTCTGAAAAACCCAGAAATGCTCTAGTAGTACTACATTCTGAGCTTGACTCTCCAACATCCCTCGATTTTGTGAATTTCCTGATAACTTCTACTCTGTTTAAGGAAGCCAGCCATGTATCTGTGAAGCTCCTTGACAAATGCTGTGGGAACAATGCTAGCCTGGAGTTGTAAGACTGAGCTTCTAGACATTGTCAACCCACACGACAGACTTCTTTGTGACTGACTTCCTAAAATTTCAAAGAGATGTCATTGCTACTCAGCATCCCAAGGTTACTGGAAAGATATAATGAACTAGTAAATAAACAAGGATATGCATCAGTTTAGTCTGCCTGGAGTGTAAGTGGTTTATTTAGGGTTAATATGTCTGAAAAATTAAAGAGGGAAGAAGCAAAGCCAGGCACGGAAAATCTTTAGATCACAGTATGTAATCTTTGCATATCTTGAGGATAAAAGAAACCTTTGTTGCATAACCTCAATCTTTTCTTCATTTATCCTGAAGTTCCTTACTGACCCAGTTGAAAGGATTTTTATTTTCTTGATGTTGAGGCATAATGAAGGCTGTGTTGTTTCATCATCATCAGTAAATGTTTCAAATATTCTTCACCTTCAATAAGCAGAGTTGTGTCATCTGCATAATGCAGGTTGTCAATGAGTCTTCCTCCAATCATGATGCCATCTTCTTCTTCATAAAATCCAGCTTCTCAGATTATTTGAAAAGGTATGTGAAAGAATACATCTCTGACACACACATCTCTTAACTTTAAATCAGGCAGTATTTCCTTATTCTGCTCAAATGACTGCCTTCTGGTCCATGTACAGATTCCTCATAAGTACAATTAAGTGCTCTGGTATTCCCATTCTTCACAATGGTATCCATAATTTCTTATGATACACAAAAGTCAAAGGCTTTTGCATAGTCAATAAAACAGACATCTTTTTGGTATTCTCTGCTTTTGGCTAATATCCATCTGACATCAGCAATGATGTTTCTGATTCCATATCCTCTTCTGAATCTGACTTGAATTTCTCACAGTTCCCTATCAATATACTGCTGTAGTCACTTTTGAATGATCTTTAGCAAAATTTTATCTGTGTGTGATATTGTCATTTCCACATTCAGTTAGATCCCCTTTCTTGGGAACAGGTACAAATATGGATCTCTTTCAATTAGTTAGCCAAGTAGCTGTTTTCCTAATCATCACTTGGCATAAACAAGTGAGCACCTCCAGTGCTGCATCTGTTTGTTGAAACATCTCTATTGATAGTCCATCAATTCCTGGAGTTTTGTGTTTTGCCAATGCCTTTAAGGCAGCTTCCACTTCTTTCAGTACCATTGGTTCCTGATCCTATGCGGTCTCTTGAAAGGGTTCATCATCCACCAATTCTTTTGGGTATAATAATCCTGTGTATTCCTTCCACCACCTTTTGAGGTTTCCAGCATTGTTTAATATTTTTCCTGCAGAATCTTTTATTCTTGCCACCTGAGGTTTAAAGTTTTCTTCAGTTCTTTAAGCTTGATAAAAACAGAGTGTATTCTTCCCTTTTGGTTTTCTATCTCCAGCTCTTTGCATGTTATTATAATATTTGATTTTGTCTTCTTGCGCTGCCCTTTGAAATCTCTTATTTAATTCTTTAACTTCATTATATCTTCCTTTTACTTTAGCTACTCAACATTCAAAGGCAACTTTCAGTATCTCTTTTGACATGTAATTTGCTCTTTTCTTTTATGCTTATCTTTTTAATAACCTTCTGCTTTCCTCATGAATAATTTTGCTTTACTTGGTTCTACAATCAACACCCATGGATGCAGCAATCAAGAAATCAAAAGATGCATTACATTGGGAAAAGCTATTGCAAAAGACCTTTTTAAAGGGTTGAAAAGTAAAGATGTCCCATTGAAAGCAAAGGTGTTCTGACACATGCCATATTAATTTTCGTTGCATCGTATGCTTGTGAAAGCTGAATGTTGAACAAGGGAGACAGGAGAAGAAGTGATGCTTTTGAATTATGGTGCTGGAGGCAAATATTGAATATACTATGGACTGCCAAAAGATCCATCCAAAAGAAATGCAACCAGAGTGTTCCTTGGAAGCAAGGATGGCTAGACTGCCATATTTGGTATTTGGGACATATTGTCAGAAGGGACAAATTCTTGGAGAAGGACATAATGTTTGGGAGAGTGGCAGATCAACAAAAAAAAAGGAAGACCCTTAGCTAGATAGACTGACACCATGGTTTCAACAATAGGCTTAAACATAAAAAGGATTGTGTGCCTGGCTTAGTGTCAGGGAGTATTTCATTCTGTTGTACATAGAGTTGCTTTGAGTCAGACCCAACTCGACAGCACCTAACAATAACAACAAACGTGTGCATAAGTCTACAGTCATACCACCCTGGAACCCTATCTCATCTGATCTTGGAAGCTATGCAGGGTTGGGCCTGGTTAGTCATTAGATCAGAGACTGCCTAGGAATACTAGGTACTGTAGGCTTGGGAAAAGGACCTGGAAGACCACTCCCAAAAACAATCAGTCATCAAGAACCCTATAAATTGTACAGAATTCTGTTGTACATAGAGTTGTTATGAGTTGGACCCAACTTGACCATACCTAACAACAGGTGTGCACAAACTCAAGAGATCTCTTGAGGAAAAAGAATCATCTAGACTCCAATCTTCTCCCTTTCATCTTCAAAATTATAAGTACTTCCTTGACAGGCTGTTACTGTCTCACTTGGCCCCAAAGCAGAGCTCACCTACGCTGGTGGCCAGAGCCCACCGTGAAGTCCAAGGGACATTTGAGGGAAAGGTGGTTCTACAATTGTTTGTGGCAGCCCCTCTTGAGCTTCCAATTTCAACTTCTAAGGCCCCAATTCAATGAACTGTCAACACACTAAATAGCCAAGTTTAACATCTAAAAAATTGTTTAAAAATTTTTTCCCAAGCTTGTCTGTTCTGTGCCTACTCTCACACACATGCAGAAACAATTAATTGAAGTTAAGGGAAAACAAAGTAAATGAAGAGATAAAAAAACAAACATTTGCACCTAAGTGAAAAATACAAAAAGGCTTCAAAAGCATACTTGAGGCGGATTTGCCTATGTACTGTCAATAAAGTTATTTTGTTTGTCTCTAAAACAATGCAACCTTTCAGGATAAGAAGAGAGAGTATAAAGAATCTCTCCTGGCCCATCTGAACCAGGCAACAAAACGCAAAACACTAGCTGAGACCATGCTTCTTCAAATAAGGGTGATGGGTGCCAGGGAAGGGAGAGATTCTTTTTCTTTTCCATATTGCTCTAGTATTGACAGGAAGAAGATTTACATTTGATTCTAAGTGACTCTAGAATCCACTTATTTGTCATCTTGGAAACAACAGGGTAACAGTTTTCAAAATAACTGAACAATATAAACAGTTGCATTGACTAATCTGGGATCTGCTATGACCACGAAGTCACCTTCAGGATATTTTAAGGAAAGGGTTTTGGATTTTTGTTGTTGTTGTTTTAGTCTCCTGACATCATGAAAAGCCTTACATGAAAGTTGACCAGTGCATAAAAGGATGTTATCATTCACACTAATGGGGCCCTTCAACTTTTTCTCCTTGCATTCTAGTCTGCCCTAGAGCTGAAATATGAGGCTTCTTAAAGCCAGGGCTGCCTGAAAGAATTTCACTACCCTTCATGGTACTCAATGTGGTTTCTTTCTAGTGTGTCTTCTTCAGGTTTTCACACATAGCCTGTTATAATCACTAAAACAAAACACTCAATTTCTGGGCACCTGTGAAGTGCTGATGTGAACACACTTCAGTGAACAGGGTATCCAAGCTGCTGTTCCATTGCTCTACCTCCAAAAACAACTGAAAAACAGCAATGTGTGGTACATTGCCATAATCCACCTTAGATTCAAAATGTTGCTCAGTTTGCTTTTTCTTTTCCCCCACCCATCCCACCACAGGCATATGTAAAAAACTTGAATCATATTCAAAAGCTAAACCAATAAAACTAAGAGCCTCAAGACTTTTATTCATCTACTATTATTTCTCAAGTCTGGAAAATTTTTGAGTTTTCATGAATTTACCCTGAAGAAGAAAAGTTCTCCATAACCACAGACAGGTTTCATAATCACTCCAAGGAAATGACAAGTTCTTGGGAATAATTTCTTTTGCTTTCTGAAATTTGAGGTGAGAAATTTCATTTGCTTTTTCTTTTGTTTTGTTTTTTTACCAAACCACAAAAATGGATGATATCATTCTTATAGTACCACATACTATATGCTCTATCAAGAAATGTATGTTCTCATTTCCAACATAGATAGTCAGATTATGTGTAGTGCTAATGAGAAAAGAGAGAGTGAGAGAGAAAGCCACATCACTGCTATTGGTTATACAGAACCATATGTATTCCTACATTTCTTCCTTCTAGTATTTTCTTCCTAAAAGTGTTGAGGGAATATTTGGGACTTTTTTTTCTTTGTATTATTTCCTCTCATTTTGTAGCTGCTAACTATCTAGATTCACACCAAACAACAGTAATATGCTTACAGAAAATAAAGAAAATATTAAACTGCTTTTATAACTATAATTGGGTCCACTGAGACATCATGGAAAAGTATATCATGTTATGTAATTGTTAAGTGCCATCCAATCAGATCTGACTCATAGAGACCCAATGTACAACAGAACAAATCACTACCCAACACTGTGCTATGTACTTGTTCTTTTTACATTTGAGCCTATTATTGCAACCACAATGTTTCTTCTCATTTTGAGTACAGCCACATCAGTAGAAGATGATCCCAGGGGCTTTACTCCATTCTCATTATTAAGGTTGACTCTACTTTGAGGAAACAACTCTTCCCCAGTCATTTCTTGAATGCCTTCCAGCCTGGGGGTTCATTTCCCAGGACTATATTTGACAGTGCTTCTCTGCTATTCATATGGCTTTCAATGGCTAATTGTTTCTACAGTGAGCTACAAGGTCCTTCTCCCTAGCCTGTCTTAGTCTGGAAGCTCAGCTGAAAGCTGCCCACTATGAGTGCCCTGCTGGTATCTGAAATACCAGTGGTATAGCCTTCAGCATTACAGCAACATGCAAGCCCCCTCAGCATGACAAGCTGACAGACACATGGGGAATATGATATAATATCTGGTGAAATTCCTTCTCATTTTTAAAACATAGGATGAGTGTTTTGAGAACTTAAAGACATTATAGGTTTACCAGATACCACCTTTCTAAATATATATAAGGAAACCGAGCCCCAAAATATTGAGGTAATTTTTTTGAAGATCACATGGCTAATTAGAGGCACAATTAAAACTGGAAACTGGGTCTGTAACTTCTCTCTTAATTGTATAATTATAATGAAAGCAAAGAAGAAATTTATTATAAAATAGAATTTAAGCTAGATTTATATATTCAAAGAAACACTCAAACATTATTTTCCACTTTTTAAAATCCTGTCATATTTTCTCATTATTGTCATTTCTGTAATGTTATCTAGAGGATTGGGGTTTAACTTAGTAGAGTCCTGCTGTGCACTCTCTGAGGCCCTGGGTTTGATCCCCAGCATCGCATAAAACTAGAAAAGGAGTTGGCAGTCCATTCCCGATACAATCCTGAAAAACAATCAGCCATCCAAAACCCTATGAATAGCAGAGAAGCTCTGACATAGTGCCAGGCATAGCATAGTGTTGGGGAGCATTGCATTCTGTTGTACATAGGGTCACTATGAATCCAACCCTACTCAAGGGCACCTAACAACAACATAGTGTTATCTAGCTCCATCTTCACTTTTAATACAGAGCAAATTAATTTGACAAGATAAATTTAACTACAAAACACTAAAGTGTTATTAGACTCAAGGAAGAACCTGAAAGGAAGAGTTATTGAATCCTGAATCAGCCAGCCAGACAGTGTGGCATTGATGATTATAGGACCCCAAGGACATGAATTTAAACTCCCCACCACTGGAGGGTGGGTTGTGTTAACTGATGTGCTTTTGAGGAATAGAGTATACAAAGGAAGAAAAGTAATTTCACAGTGGAGAAACTCGAAAAAAAATCACATCAGCTATGTTATCAAAGCTAACATCATTGACAATAAATCATGTTGATATCCTGTATCCTTGATATGCTGTGATGAGAAGGGCACATTACCTCTGTGGTCTTCTCCCTCAAAACCCATAATTCCTCCCTAATCATGAGAAAAAATCTAAGACAAACTCAAACTGAGAAACAGTCTTTGAAATATTTCATCAATGTTTCTCAAAAATGTCAGTCATCAACATCAGCATGTTACATGATTAACAAATCTTCTGAATGACAAACATAGAACACTATACTGCACCTACAATGCAGGATGAACATATTTTTCAAATGCATATGAAATATTTATCAAAATTGACCCTGTGCTATCATAAAGCAGGTCTCAACAAAATTTCAAAGACCAAAACCACAAAGCATTTGTCCTCCCACTACACTGAACTAAATTAGGAAATAATAATAACATCATCACTAGAAACTTCGAAAATATTTAAAGGTACTAATATACATCTAAAATATTCAAAAGTCAAAGAAGAAATTATGATGGAAATTTTAAAATATTTTGAATTAACAATAATGAAAATGTGACTTTTAAGTTTTAAGAAGCCTGCAATCGTACCACTGTGGCGTCCAATCCAGTCAGATCTCGGAACATAAGCAGAGTCGGGCCTGATTAGTACTTAGATGGGAGACCTGGGAACACCACATGTTATAGGCTTGGGAGAAGGACCTGGCAACCCACTCCCAAAAAACAATCAGCCATTGATAACCCTATGATTTTCAAGCACAGAAGCACAGTAGTGTTTTGCCTGTTGTACATAGCATCGCTATGAATCGGATACCGACTTGATGGCACCTAACAAGAAGTTATAGGATGCAGTTAAGTCATGCATACAAATGAATATATAAGAAAAGAAAAGCCAGGCGCGGTGGTGCACACCTGTAATCCTAGCAGCTCTGGAGGTGGAGGCAGGAGGATCGCAAGTTCGAGACCAGACACAGTCTGCGTAACTTAGCGAGACCCTGTCTCAAAAAGTAAAAAAATGGGCTGGGGGTGCAGCCCAGCGGTCCAACACTTGCATAGCATGCAGGCACGAGGCCCTGGGTTCAACCCCTAATACCAAAGGAAAAAAAAAAGGAAAGGAAAAAAAGACTGCAAATCAATAACTGAAGTAACCACCTCAAGAAATCAGGAAAACAGGTCGCGTTGTGCTGAGGTCAGTGGCACTGGCAAATCGGCTGCAGGATGTAGGGGGGGCTGTGCCTGACTGTGAGTCTGATGTGGAGTTGGGTGGGGTGTAGAGTAGGGGTCAATTTCCAGGGTGACTGTAGGAGGAGGAGGTGACAAATCACTTGTAAATATTGCCCAAGCAGGACCAGAAGCCTAAATTCCAGGAGGGTGAGCGAGTACTGTGGTTTCATGGACCTCTTCTTAATAAAGCAAAGTGTGTAAAAGTTGCCATAAAGGACAAACAAGTGAAATACTTTATATATTACAGTGGTTGGAATAAAATTTGGGATGAATAGTTTCTGGAGAGGACAGTACTCAAATATGTGGACACCAATATGCAGAAATAGCGAGAACATCAAAAGACCAATCAGGAGCAGTATGCAGAAGGGAAGATGAGAGGGGCTGCTCCAGGAAAAAAGACATCTGGTCTGCAACAGAAAAACGTTGAAGTGAAAACAAAAAAGAACAAACAGAAATTACCTGGAAATGGGGTAGTGGCAGTCCTAGTGCCTAGGCCTCCTCAGAAGAAAAGGGCCCAGGCAGATCCTAATGCTGAAAATGAAGAAACATTGAGGAGCAGAGATGAAGTTGTAAAGATTCCTGAAGAGCTAAAACCATGGCTTGCTCATGACTGGGTCTTAATTACCAGACAAAAGCAGCCCTTTTATCTTCCTGCCAAGAAGAATGTGGATTCCATTCTAGAGGATTATGCAAACTATGAGAAATCTCGAGGAAACACAGATAATAAAGAGTATGCTGTTAATGAAATTGTGGCAGGAATAAAGGAGTATGTCAATGTGATGTTGGGAACACAGCTGCACTACAAATTTGAGAAGCCTCAGTATGCTGAGATCCTTGCCAACCTTGCCAACCTTGCTGACACATCCATGTCCCAGGTGGATCACCCCATCTGCTGAGATTATTTGTATGAATTGGAGCAATGTTGGCCTATACACTTCTCGGTGAGAAGAGCTTTGCTCTGTTACTGAATTATCTTCACAATTTCCTCAAGTACCTGGTGAAGATTTCTACAACTTTGTTTAGTGCCAGAGATTATGAAATGGCTCCTCCAGAGTACCATCAGAAAGTAGTGTGAAAGGCACTCCCATGCACTTGTGTTTGGTTCTCTGTAAAAACATTTTGTCCTTAGTCCTTCTCTTGTACAAATGATGTACTTTGAAGATGTTAGTGTATAACAGAACTGATGTTTGTTTTCTGTATGATTTTAAACAGAAAATAAAAGGGGTTGCTGCCCCGCTTTTCTTTTCTTTCTTATTTCATTTCAAAGTTGCTACCAGTGTATTCAGTGAACAACTGAAAGACATGCCGTAAAGTGCTTTATTGCCTTGTTGACAAAGCTGTTTTTGAATGCTGGTGGTTCTACTCCTTTGACATTACGTACATTTTTAATATGTGTTAATGCTATATGACAAAATGCTCTGCTTCCTAGTGCCAAGGGTTCAATTTGATGTATATAACTGAACACACTTATCCATTTGTGCTCCTTTTTATTTTTTAATGGTGCTTAAAGAGGCCATGCTTTGCAAGTCACCCATGTTGTTCCTTAGGCATTTTACCTTTGCTCAAATTGTTAAAGAATGGTGGCTTGTTTCATGGTTTTTATATTTATGTCTAATGTGCATTTTAACACAATAGATGCAATGCATTGTGTAGCTACAGTTTTCCGGAAGAGCCAATCTTTTAGGAATTGTTTTTCAGATTTTCAATAATTTTTTTCTTTAAATTTCAAAAAAAAAGAAATCAGGGAAACAAAACAGCAAATTAAACTCAAAGAAAGAATAATGAAGGAGAGACTAAAGACAAAGGTAGGAGTTAATAAAATAAGAAATATGTAATAGAGAAGATAAATCTAAGCAAATACTTTTTGTAAATTATAATAAAATTGCAAGATCATGGAAAGACTAACCAAGCTAAAAAAGAAAAGGGCAATACAAATTACAGTACTAGAGGGGATGAGATTGAAAGACTACTAGAGCAAATAGAAAAAGAAGGAAGGCAAGACTTCAAAAAGCAGACTGGAAACTTTTACAGGGGTCGGAGTACAGGCAACTATTAAGTAAGGCTCTCTTAAAGTTACAGTTAGAGAGTCCATTATAAAAACACATGAGTAATGACCCTTTAAATATTATACCTGTACCAGCCTGGTGAGGTGGCACACACCTGTAATCCCAGTGGCTCAGGAGGCGGAGTCTGGAGGATTGCAAGTTCAAGACCAGAGGCAGTCTGCATAACTCAGCGAGACCTTGTCTCAAAAAGTAAAAAAAATGGGCTGGAGGCACAGCTCAGTGGTCCAGCACTTGCAAAGCATGCAGGCATGGGGCCCTGGGTTCAACCCACAGTACTGCAAAAAAAAAAAAAAAAAAAAAAAATTATACCTGTACCAAGGGTTTACACATGAATTGGACATATCAGAAAAGGAAGGTTGAAAAATATCAGAATAAATATTCAAAAGATAATTGAGTAAATTTCTGGCTAATATAATTCTTCTAGATGACTGCATAAACATTGTCTCCTCATGAAACACACTGAAGAAATTTGTAGAACTAGGACTCTAGGAACAGATATAGCAAGATAGGACATACTAACAGGACTCCAGAAGAACAATAAATATTGCACCTAGGCCTGAATTAGCTGTTAGTCTGATGGGCAGGATCATCCAACCTAGAAGTGTAGACAAAATATGTTTGAACAAAAATGCTTTTGATTGCCTCAAACCTCATTGGTTTTATATCACTTACCATGTGAGTGTCCATAAGAAATCCAAGAGTCCATTAGAATACCAAGTCCATGAAAAATAACCTAAATTATAAAGGAAAGTGTAAGAAAAACAATGATATGATCCACAAAGCACTGAAAGAGTACAAGGAAAAATGTACATAATTCCAGTAAATATAGTGAGCATCACCAGTGTAGAAAAGAATAGGGACCAAACTGAAAAGCAAGTCAAGGTGATATTAGTTAAAATGGTAGAATAAAGACCTTCATAAATTACTTCTTCCACAAAAGCAATACAAAATTTGGTAAAATAGGCCCAGTCACATGTGGTTAAATTTATTCCAAAGTATTTTATTCTTTCTAATGCTATCGCAAGAGGAATTTTTAAAAAGTTTTTTATTATATTTATTTTATTTTGTGTTATATTTTATTTTGTGTTTATTTTTTGTTTATTGCTATAATATAGAAATAGAATTAATTTTTGTATTTTAGCTTATATCCTGTAATCTTGCTGAACTGATTTATTCGTTCTAATAGTTAATAAACTTTTCATGGTTTTCTTTCAATTCTTAGGATCATGTAATTGCAAAATAGGGATAGATTCACTTCTGTCTTTCAAATCTAGATTCCTTTTAATTCTTTTTCTTGCCTAGCAACCCTGGATACAACCTCCATTATGATATTGAATAGCAGTAGCAAAAACAGTTATCATTTTCTTGTTTCTGATTTGTTTCTTTTTTCTGATCTTGGGAGAAACCCATCCAGCCTGTCACCATTATGTGTGATGTTGTTGTTGCTGTTAGGTGCCCTAGAGTCGGTATCCGACTCATAGTGACCCTCATAGGGTTTTCAATGGCCGACTGTTTCGGGATTGCCTTGGGAGTGGATTGGCAGGTCCTTCTCCCATTTTTGCGTTGCTGGGAATTGAACTTGGGACCTCAGAGACGGCAGCGCAGCGCTCTACCAACTGAGCTAAATCCCAGCCCTGTGTTAGCAGGGGCTTTTTAAAGACTGAAGAAATTCCCTTCTATTCCTAATTTATTGAGTGTTTTTATCATAAAAAGTGTTAGATTTTGTCAAATACTTCTCTGAATCTATTCAAATAACCACATTGTTTTTGTCTGTTATTCCATTACTTCTATGACATTGACTTTGTTACCTTGATTCTATCCCACAAAGAAAAGCACAGAACCAGGTAACTTCAATGGTGAATTTGACCAAATACCTAAAGAACTATTTTTCACATATTCTTCCAAAAAATAGAAAAGACAAGAACACTTCCCAAATCATTCTATAAGGCTAGTATTATGTGATACCAAAATTAAACAAAGACCTCACAAGAAAGGGAAACTACAGACCAAACCCCTTATGAATATAGATGCAAAAATCCATTCAAAATAGTAGCAACCAAGTCTAGTCTATAAAAATAGTTGTGCACCATGACCAAATGAAATTTATTCACAGAACATGAAGTTGGTTCAATATATGAAAATTAATCAATTTATCTCTTGATAGAAGTTTTCTCTCAATTTAGTTTATTTCATGGTTCACAAAATAATGTTGTTTTTAGGTGCCATACAGTCGGGTCCAACTCATAGCAAGCCCATGTACAACAGAGTGAAACACTCTGGAACACTGTGCCATGCCCAGCACTATTGTCGGTATTTCTCTGCTATTCATAAGGTTTTCAATGGCTGATTGTTTCAGGAGTGGATTGGCAGGTCCTTCTCCCTAGCCTGCAGCACCTGGTATTCCCGTGCAATCTCCCATCCAATAACTAACCAGGCTGACCCTGCTTAGCTTCTGAAATCAAGCTGGATCAGATGCCAGGGTGTTATGGCTGCAGACCACAAAATAATAGCTGGTTTCAAAAGAAAATGAATGATCTGGTAACACTGAAAACAAGAATTTTTTCCAGAGTTGCTACTATAGACTTTAGCACTTTTGGGTCCTGGATTCTGGGATTAACATTTTGCTTGAAATAACTGTCCTATGGCTGAGGATTTGCTTGTTATCTATTTAAAATTCATGGGTGTTGGCTATTGCTATGCCAATCTTGTAATCATCCCTATTAATCCTTGGGACTCATAAACAAAACAAAACAAAACAAACAAAAACAAAAGAACAAGGCTGTGGGTGTAATTTAGTGAAAGAGCACCTTCTTCGCATATGCCAGGCCCTGGGTTCAATCCCAGTACAAAGAAAAAAAATAGAGAGAGATGTTATTTGATTACAAAGATTAAAAATAATTTTTTAATCCACTTAAAAAGGCACATTGTCAAGATCATGAAATGTGATAGTACTTTAGCATTTTGGGACAGAAATTGGCCTTAAATATTTTTTAAAAATTTCTTTCTAATCTGAGAGAATATGATCCAGTACATTCCTCTTCCAGTGACCTGTCTTTATTTGGTATATGCATTATTGTAGTACACTGTGGGTTTGTTTTGTTATTGTTGTTTATGCTACATGATAGTAATTTCTTTCATCCTTTTTGAATGAAAGTTTTATTTCCTCTTAACTGTGTCTTTGGTTCAAAACTTCTTAAGTACCTTGAGCAAAGGATTCAAGAGTGTGACTAATATGGATCTCTCCAGCAGGTGACCCTAATGATCTCTGTGTCATGTGTCTTGTATTTCTCACTCCAATGGAGTCTAGCTCCTTGCTACAATGCAAAGTGTAGTTCTCAGGACAGCAGCACCTGCAGTATCCCCGCTCTTGTCGGAAATGCAGATTCTCAAACCCTAGCCCATTACTAAATCAGAAACTGTGTTTTAACAAGATTCCCGGTGATTTATTGTATGGTAAAGGCTGAGAAGCCCTGTTCCAGAGAAGGAGAGGAAAATGCCACCATAGTCCCCAATATAGTTCAAGGGCCTGCTGGTTTCATCTCTTATGCTGCTGATTTTTTTTTAACAACAATGTTTTTGGCATAAATTAGTAAATTATCTCTAAATATTAAAAAATCTTTTTAATAGGCATTGAACAATAATAGTCCTAATTTAAATCCCTTTAAAAAAGTTTTTTCTTCAAGGTGACATTTGCTATTTATCACACAAATGAAACTCAACACATGTTCTCTTGTATTGTTACTTGTTTCCATAAACTCCCTGGAGGGCAGAGACTAGGTTTTATCTCTAAACTTTTGCATCTCTTGTTCTGAACAATTGACCTACAGATACAAAAGTTACAGTCAAACTGCAATTCTCAATTTCATTATGGAAAAACAAAATTGAAATTCTTGCTAAAATCAGTACAGATAAAAGCTGTTATTTCCTTTTACCTTACCAATTCCATTTACCCTATCACAATGCAAGATAAGACATTCTAATCATGTTTAGGAACTGCCTGGCTGTCACCACCCAGGACATCATCAAACTGTTAGCAGATTAAATCCATGATTACTCTGTCCCTAATAGCACAGTTCTAAGGTATACATTTTTTATATTTTAGATATTTTTTAATATACACAAGTTCTTAAAGATAATCAGTGGCACTTCGATCTTTATCAGTGAACTACAAAGTGCCAGGATCAATTTTATTTACTTTTTCACAAGGCAGTTACTGTCTTCAATTTGGTTCCTCTTTCTATAGAATTTCCTGTTAAGATTGGAAAACATCATTTGTTCTAAAAAATATATCTACATACCATATTGCCCTTTTTATGTCATCCTAAGCTGTTTTCTGGCTTTCAAAAAAATCAGCATTTTCCTTTACATCTCTCTATTACTATGTATTATGGGTAATTATAAAAAAGATTTTTCAAGTTTTCTCTCTGCTTGATGTTCCAGAGTCCCTGAGAAAGACTGAATATAATATGACTTTTTCCAAGTGCCTTTCAGACGTCATTCCTTCAAACTCTCAAAGTTTATTTGTATTTCTTGGTAATCCACCACATTATCCTATTTTCTCTGGACAACCCTTTTTTAAGATATGTATGCAATACTTTATTGAAGTATATACACAATATAAGTAATGTGTAACATAATAGAAGCTCTTGTTGTTGTTGTTAGGTGCCGTCAAGTCATGTCTGACTCACAGCAACCCTTATAGGGTTATCAGTGGTTGATTGTTTCAGGATTGCCTCGGGAATGGTTTGCCATATCCTTCTCCCAAATATGAACTCAGGACCTCAGAGACTACAGAGAGGCACTCTATCAACTGAGCTAAATCCTAGCCCAGAAGCTCTTCTTAGCCGCATTCTAACACAATGTTGTGCTGGATTTAGTAAAACGGCATCTCCTCTGCAGGTACCTATTCTTTGCTGATAAAAAGCATGAACTAATCCTTGATTAAGTTAGGAAAAGTCTCCTGATATAACCAAAAAGTGTACTGTTGGACCCAGATCTCAAAAAAACTTTTATTCTTAGCTATTCCTCCCTATTCTTATTGCTACTACCTTACCTCAGGACCATGGGACTTACATGTGTCCTATATGAAATTTTTTATTTTCTGTGCTTCACCCTGTATTTCATGGGAAACATGTTTATCTGTACCATATAAGCCACTTGAGTGAAATTACACTTTTTGTCTACTCCCCAGCACTCAGCCAAATACCTAATGTCTATCACCACCTTTAGCTCTTTACACAATTTTGAGCACCAGACACAGCCTTGAACACTTAAACTTTGTTTTGTTGACTGATCCATTGATTGGCTTTTTCACTAGTAAAGTATGTATCATTGTAGGTGATTTAAAATTGAGTGGTGGTAGTATACACCTAAGATCCTAGCAACTTGGGAAGCTGAGGCAAGAGGATCAAGAGTTCAAGGCCAGAGGCAGCCTGAACAATTTAACAAGACCTGTCTCAAAATTAAAAATAAACATGAAAAAAAAAAGGGCTGAGGTGCAGCTTAGTGGTAGAGCAGTTTCCAACACGTGCAAGGCCCTAGGTTTAACCACTCTAGTACTAAAAAATAAATTAATTAATCGATTACTTTTTTAAAGTAAAATTGAGAATTGAAAAAAGGCAGTCATACCCTTCAGCCTCTGTTTTCCTCCCACAATAAAACTTGCAAAAATCAGCAGATTGGGTGCTCCCAACATGAATCCATATATAGCAATGTATATAGTTAGCAGCTCAGCCTTTTGATTAGTATTTTGTTTTGAAGTAGCCAAAGCTAGCACAGAGCTCTGTAAAATATAGAACAAGAGTAACCAATACTTCTCCATATGAGCACAGGATTTCATATTTTTATGTATGCTATATTGTCTCAAAACATAACTAATCATAATGTAGGTTTTTCATTCATTTTCTTTTAAACTGTGTCCTCCTCATTTTTCCAAGAAACAAAGTGAAGATGGAAACACATTAATTTTTATAGGTTAAAGAAAAATTAGATTTCCTAATGAGCATTAATATTTGTTTAGTTTTTAATTAAAATTCTCTCACTTGTATACACGGAATCTATAGCTGTATTAGTATTAAGCAAAAAAAAAAAAAAAAAAGTCACCATACTTGGAAAAGAGTATGCACATGAATTTGGAAATAGAGCAATATTAGATTTATTTATACTCACTTTATTTGAAAAGTAGTTAAGATAGTATACAGAAATTCAAAACTCACACACCGATGCACTTTTAAGCATATATGTACACACACACACACACACACACACACACACACACACACACACACACTTACAATGACATCCACAGCCTAGACAGTATTGGGAATCAGCTTTATATTAAAATTAAAGCTCTAGTTGATAATGTGTTTCATTTAATTACAAAAGGCAGAATATTTAGATATTTTTATTATTTATAAGTTAAACGATATTTGAGCTCCTTTGCTACTTAGACTTGAGTGAATATCACTGCAAACTTTGGCTTCAGTAACATAAGTAACTACAGTATATATCACATTGTCATTACTCATCTTCAAAGACTAGGAGGTCTTCACACCTTTCTCTCAGTTTCCCTTGCCAGAGCCAAAAAAAAAAAGATACTATAAATGTCAAGTTGTAAATGATAAATCATGTTTATAGACCTGGAAGTTCATTTTGCTTGGAAGCATTTTTATGGACTTTGGAAGCTAAAAAATAAAAGCAGCTAAGTCTGTAAGATCAAAAACTTTCCTTCCAGGGAGTACTATTTGTTTTTTTCCTGCACAGTCGTTATTGGTTTCAGTTTCCCCTTGGTGTTTTTTTACTAAGACATAGATGCTGAAAACAATATAGTTAATGAAGGCAGCTTTTCACTCAGTCTCTCAACTGAAAGCGAATTTTTTGTTGTCTGATATGTATAGGAAACAATAAAACAATAGTGGGAAGCCTCCCATACTTACTGGCCACTTTTCTTGTTGCTGCTGAAGTGGATATTTTGTTTAGAGATCCATGCTCCTCCTGAGGACTTTGAGGAAAGTCTGGTCCTGGTACCAGACATGAATTTCACTTACTATATGGCATTCATAGTAATAAAGATTAGAAAGAAGCATGTCACTTTGATCTGTTCAATAAGATCTCATTTCTGTCCCTACTTATTTTTGTCTCTCAAAGTGGGTTATGAATCAACCTATGGCAGCCACTTTGCCACTCCTAGGGAAAGTAAGCAACCTTGATGAAAATGGTGGAACAGAAACATGGAACCCAGATCTTGGGTGACATCATTGAGCCACTGAAATAACTGACACTGAAACTGCCCTACTTCTAAGTTTTTGTAATATATAGTAGTAAATTACCAATCTCCTAAACCAGGTGAATTAGAGGTTTTCATTATTTGCAAGTTAAAACTAATATACTTCTATCTCGTGCTATGATGGGATAGAGGAAAATTCAAAATGTCCAGAGAACCTGATATCTCAGTAATTAGCAGAAGAAAGAGAGAAGGGTAAACATAAGATCTGAGCATGAATACTCTATTCATGTGTTAACTGCCTCATTTGCTTCAGTGTTCACTAGCTCATTCCCATAGCTCATTACAGAATGCCAAACTCACTGCCATTTTGCTGGATACTAAAGATAGAGAGATTAACAAATATGTCTACCAAAAAATTTACTTCAATATGATGATATGCCACTTGCCACCAAAACCCTAACACCTAATTTAACCTTTAGATAACAGGTTAGTCATTAGGCTGGATTAAAGGAAATAAACTATTCAGGGAAGACTATAGAAGGAAATTCTTTTCCAAGTTATAAAGATATTTTTCTTTAATTTATCTGAACATTTCACATTCATGAAGTCATTTATTTCATAGCAAACCTAAATGTTCCTTACAGCTGATCTTGAAGGAAGAGTCAGACAGATGAAGCCAGACAGATGAAGCAGAGAAAGAACCATCCACAAAGGGAACAGCAGGCACAAGGACAGAGAAGTATGACAGAGCCCATCTATGGAACTAAAGTAACCTGGCTTGACAGGGCAAAGGTGTCCTCAGTGGGAGCAGGGAAGCTATAGCCCTGGAGAAACAGACATCAGCCAGACAATAAGGGTCTTTATCCCAGTGAGAGTCAAGAGCTACTGGGCAACTGCAAGTGACAGAAGGATATTATCCAATGTGCTTCTTGGGAAAAGTACTCTGGCAATAGAAGAATGATCAATTTGGAAAAGGTATAGTCAAAGAGAGAAGGGCAAATCTCTGAAGCTATTGCATAAATCCAATAAATGGAAAGGATTTGAGAAAGGCAGAAAGAAAAATAGGAATATGTTGATTAAAAGAAATTGTTGACTAATGTCAGAGTGGATGAAGGAAGGGCAAGAGTTAGCTTAAGTTGATTTTCTAGCTATGGATTGGACAATCAGAGAGGTGGCCATGTCACTGAGGAAACAGGACACTTCTGGAAAGAAGAAACGTGGCACCACGTGAGAGGCAGGAGACACTACCCTGGCTAGCAGCCATGAGGAGGGCTCCAGGACTCCATGTCTCTGACTGCAAACAGTCTGATCTGTTTCCCTGCTGCAATCTTAACCTACCTGAACTGACAACCTCAGAAAATATGTTATATGAAGCTATGAACAAACAATGATCCACAGATTCCTTTTGCTAGCAATTCTGATCCTGAAAGTAACAGAAAATCACAGGGCTAGATATAAATGTACTGCTTTATTTTATGATATGTGGATACAACACAATATAATTCAAGGAAAATTGAGGAACAAGAATACACTTCTAAGTGGTTCCAAAATTAAATAGAACTAATTAGAAGTGATTTTCCTAACATGTTGGACCAGGCACAATAATTACAAGAAATTTCAATATCCCACTTTTGCCAAGAGACAGGTCATCAAAACAAAAAATCAACAGAGAAATGATGAACTTAAGTTGCACCATAGACCAACTGACCCTCACAGATGTTTTCAGAATATTCTATCCATCTGATGAGGAATACACATTCATCTCATCACCACATGGAAATTTTTCTAAGATGGACCATGTTTTAATCCACAAAAATGACCTCAACAAATACAAAAAAAAAATAGAAATCATCCCTTGTACATTAGCAGATCACAACAAAATAAAATTAGAACTCAAAAACAAGAAAAATTTCAGAAATTTTACAAATTCATGGAGACTAAATAATACACTGCTGATCAATGGGTTATCAAAGAAAGAAAATAAAGTGGAAATTCAAAAATTCCTGCAATCAAATGAGGATAAGAACACATCCTGCCAAAATTTATGGGATACAGCAAAGGCAGTTCTAACAGGGAAATTCATAGCAGTAAGCATCTTCATCAATAAATTAGGGAAGGCCCAGGTAGATAACTTAATGACATATCTCAAGGCATTACAAAGCCAACCAAAAAGCAATCCCAAAAGGAGTATTCAGACAGAAATAATCAAGATCAAGGCAGACTGAAGACCAGTGGAACAGAATAGAAGATCCAGAAATACCTCAACACACCTATAGCCACCTAATTTTCAACAAAGGAGCAAATGAAGTAAATTGGAAAAAGGATAGCGTTTTCAATAAATGGTGCTGGGAAACATGGATATCCACTTGCAGAAAAATGAAAACTGATCTGCATCTCTCAATATGCACAAGAGTTAACTCAAAATGGATAAAAGACCTCAACATAAAACCAGAAACTTTAAAATTAGTAGAAGATAGGATAGGCAATATGCTCCAAAATATAGGCATAGGAAAGTATTTCCTTAATAGGACTCCAATTGCTCAAGAAATTGCAACAAGAATAGATAAATGGGATTACATTAAATTAAAAAGCTTCTGTACAGCAAAGGAAACAACTAACAGGTTAAGGAAATCCCCACTGAATGGGAAAAAATCTTTATATCCTATAAATCGGACAGAGGTCTAATTTCCAGAATTTATAAAGAACTCAAGGAAAAAACTCCCAAGAAAACAAATAACCCAATACACAAATGAGCAAAGGAACTGAATAGACAGTTCTCAAATGAAGAGGTCTGTAAAACCATGACACACATGAAAAAATGTTCAATATCCCTAGCCATTGTTGTTGTTGTTAGGTGCCTCGAGTCAGTATCTGACTCACAGCGACCCTCATAGGGTTTTCAATGGCTGACTATTTCGGAATGGCCTTGGGAGTGGACTGCCAGGCCCTTCTCCCATTTTTGAGGTGCTGGGAATTGAACTCGGGACCTCAGAGACTGCAGCGCAGTGCTCTACCAACTGAGCTAAATTCCAGCCCACTCCCTAGCCATTAGGGAAATGCAAAATATAACAACTCTGAGATTCCACCTTACACCAGTAAGAATGGCCAAGATCAAGAAAACAAGTAACAACAAATGCTGGCGAGGTTGTGGGGGGAAAAGGGAACACTCTTACACTGCTAGTAGAGCTGTAAATTGGTCCAACCACTTTGGAAATCAATATGGAGGTATCTTAAAAAACTAAAAATTGATCTACCACGTGACCCAGCTATAACACTATTGGGAATTTACCCAAAGGGAGATGTGTCATCACACCACAGAGACAACTTCATCTCCATGTTCAATGCAGCACTTTTCACAATAGCAAGGATATGGAATCAACCAAAGTGCCCATCAACAGAAGAATGGATAAAAATCCATGGTACATATACACAATGGAATACTACTCAGCAATCAAAAAAATGAAATAAGGCCATTCGCAGCAAAATGGATGGAATTAGAGAAAATTATTTTAAGTGAATGAACACAAGCTCAGAAAGAGAAATACCACATGTTCTCACTCATATGTGGGAGCTAAATCAAAATTATAAGAAGGAAAAAATCCTACGCAGAGGTCAGAACATAAAAAAAAAAAAAAAAAAAAAAAAAAAAAAAAAAAAAAAAAAAAAAAAAAAAAAAAAGGAAACA